>CM031371.1:58319406-58480627 GCA_018208015.1 Medicago ruthenica
GGATGTACAGGTATTTGTACCTCTCTCCTTTGGTATGGGATTTCGAGAGGTTTTGGGTCTTGAGACTCCAGAGTAGCAACGTCCATGCTATCTTTTGTATAGCCCATTTGAATCCAACCTTGGTCCATCAGCTCTTGAAGACATTTCTTCAATTCTTCACACTTGTCCGGATTAATTATGCAGGCTTCGAAGTTGGCGTGCATTTCTTCGAACAAAACAAAACCGCTCAACTTTTCTCGTATGACCGACATGGGAGTTTTTACATTGATTACCTCTTTGATTGGGCCAATGTTTTCTTGCTCTTCCACCGCGTTCACAGAGGGACCCACATGCCCCGGCAATGGATTGTTCTTCACGTTTGGGTTTTCCTCCTTGAAGGACAGCAACTTCCGGTTAATGAGATCCTAGACCTTGTATTTGAAAGCTTTACAACCTTCGATGTTGTGCCCCGGGGATCCCGCATGGTATTCACACCTTGCATTTGCATCATACATAGCTGGATATGGTGGCAACAAAGGTTGTAGTGGTCTTGGCTCGACCATTCCCTTTTGGATCAAGTACGGCAAGATTTGACCGTAAGGCATGGGCACATGATCAAACTGCACGTTTTTATAGTTATTCTTTGGGCCCGTTTGATTCCTCGGTGGATACACACCTCGTTGTTGCTGCTGATTTTGCTGAGGCATTACTGCTGGTTGTTGAGGTGGAGTCGTGGGGCTTACTTGGTATGGGTACTACCCCTGAGCTGCTGTTGCTGCCACATAAGGATAATGGTAGCGAGGCATCTGAGTTGAGGGTGCCCGAGATGGTCCTACCAAAACAGCGTTCATCTCCCCTTCTTTCTTTTTATGAAAGTTACAGGGGGGTCTTCTGGCTCCACTTTGAGCATCAGGAGGGCCTTGAATCTTTCCCCTCTTCACTTCATCTTCAATTCGCTCACCGATTATGACTAGATCGAAGAAGCCAGATGATGTGCTTCCAATCATTTTATCATAATATGGGCCTTGTAGTGTGCCTATGAAGGTGCCAACTAGCTCTCTTTCCAACAATGGTGGTTGCACGCGAGATGCTAATTCCCTCCATCTTTGAGCGTACTCTTTGAAGGACTCGTTACTCCTTTTGACAAGGTTTTGTAACTGCATCCTGTTGGGGGCCATATCCAAATTATACTTGTATTGCTTCAAAAAAGCATCGGCCAAGTCTTTCCAAGTTTGGACATGGGTACGCTCCAATTGCATATACCAATCCAACGATGCTCCGCTCAAATTGTCTTGGAACACATGGATCATGAGTTTCTCGTTTGTAGCGTAGGCCGCCATCTTCCTACAAAACATCCTCAAATGGTTTCTAGGGCATTGAATACCTTTGTACCTCTCAAAGTCTGGTACTTTGAACTTCGGAGGGATAACCACATCGGGTACCAAGCACATGTCCAAGGCATTGTACCCATATGAGCTGAATCCTTCGACGGCCTTTAACCTCTCTTCCAAAACACGATACATTTGAGTGGAATCGCTATGTTGGTGGGTATTGCCGGGAGCAGAATGCCTAAGCTGAGTGTCTTCCACATTATGAGAAACATTCTCATGTTGAGTGGTGAAATTCCCTGGAGGACGATGCTCTTCATTCCTAACGGGAATGGTAAGCTGTGGTTGAGGAGGTGGCACAAGGCTATCACTTTCGGGTGAGGTATAACCTTGAGGAAGACCATACGGGGGCCATGTTACATTGGTCGTATCCACGGTTGGACGAGGGTTGCTTTCCCGGGTAGACAGAGCTTGCATTAACTCTAACATTTGATCCATTTTCTCTTTCATGGCATCAACCTCTCATCTCAAGCAGACTGATTTTGTTCCAAGCTATCCATGATCCTTTGATGGTTAGCGCGTGTTCCGTGCGAGTGTCGGAGAACAGGCTCTTGGGCCGATGGCTTCTTGGGTTTTCTGGCTATGATTGATTTCCTTCAAACTGTTTTAGGGGAATGTTATGAGTATTTTTTCTTTTGTTAAAAAAAATGCATGAATATGTATGTAAATGCATGTATGTTGTGTATATGAAAAGCATGCGTTTTTTTTTCATTTTGCTTTGCGAGGAAATTAAAGGCGCGCAGTTAATATAAGCAAACAGAAATATTAAAGGTCGGGAAATTAATATTGCTTCAAAAATTATTATTTGATTGAATAACATTTAGATTACAAGGCGTAATTAATGCTAATACAAATCAAACAGCCGATCTTTTTTCAGCTTTGTCTATTTCTTCCCTATAGAAGTCTACGGTGTCCTTGCAGAACTTCATGAATTTCTGGATCTTCTTAGGGATGACAAAATATGGCATAACCATTTCGGCTTTTGCTAGCTTCTTCGGAAGTTGGGCAATGACCATATTTGAGAACGCAACCAATTTTGTGAAGTCTTCACTTATTCGGACGGCGTCTTGCCACACAAACTCAATCACCTCCTTGCGCTGAGCTAGCTTGGTGTTTGCTCCTTTAATCTCATCATGTAGTTGTGCAATATGGTCCCTATGCTCTCTCGCAATCTGGTCGAAATATTCTTCATATTTCCTGATATTGGCCTCGAGATGATTGCACTTTAGCTTCCCTTGAAGAGAAAGGTTCTCATATTCTTGTCTTTGGACACGTTCGGTTTGTAGCCGCTCTTTGTATCCCTTGACAACCTCTTGGAGTTGTTGGTTTTTCTCTTGATATTTCAACCTCCATTTCCTTTGAGCTTCAATGGCTAATTCCCCGAACTTTTTCAACTCTTGGTTGGAATGCAAGATTTTCTCCAACTCTTCGTCCTTGGCTATGAGGTTGGCGTCGGCACTGACCAAACCACCCCAGATCCATTCTCTTTTCCCCTCGGAGATTCTCAACCTTTTTCTACACCCTTGGAGAGATTTTGTTGTCTCCTCTTGATCTCTTTTTGCCCTAGCAATCTCTCCTAAAGCTTGATGATGCTTTGATTCTAACTCCCCATTTTTGCTTCGGAGTTCTTGAATCTTGGCTTTAAGTTCTTCCGCTTCTTTAATGGGAATGGTTATAATTGGCTTAGGCGAGGGAGGTTTAGGAGGGCATACAACCACAAAGGGTAGCTTGATTATTTTGACCCTTTCCTTTACCCATTGAGTGTAGGGAGGTTCGGCTACACAATTCTTTTTGCCAATGCTTCTCTTGTGTATTTGGCTCCAAGCTCTTTGGATCTTTTCTAGCAATGTTGAGTTTTTATCTCCCTCTTTTAGGAAGAAAGCTTCCAACAAGAGATCATCGGGTTTGTCCTCCATTGGATAACCTAACTGGCGGAGAGAGAGGACCGGGTTATAATTGATGCATCCCTTAGTACCTATGAGGGGCACATTAGGGAATTCACCGCAACTAAGAATGACTTCCGGATCCTCCAAATCTCGAGAATGCCAATGGATATCCCCCTTGATGAGAGCTATCATCCTTTGTGACCACTTGAGCTTAGCCCGGTTTTCCACAAAATCCCGATCTCTTGGCATGTGGGATATTAACCATGTTTTCACCAAAGGAGTACAGCAAGAAATCGTGCCTCCTCTCCCTTTTTCATGCCTAGCATAGAGAGAATGATAGAAATCCACTAAAAGTGTAGGCACAGGATTCCTAGTCATGAATACCCCTATAGCCGGAAGATCTATGAAGTTATCCATGTTAGGGAATAGAACTATCCCGTATACCAAGAGAGCTAGGATTGCATTGAACGCTTTCCCCTCTTTGTTGCCTAACAAGTCTCGAGCCTTAGCCTCCAGAAACCTTCTTGTGCATCCCTTAGTGTTTCCTCTTGTTTCCAAGTGTGGTGCTAACTCTTGGATACTTAGGTGTAAAGATTCGACGATGACTTCTAAAGTAGGGTCTTCTCTCAAACCGAGGTAAGGCCCATGGTCCTTCAAACTACATCCCAAAATCTTCTCGAATTCCTCTAAGGTTGGGGCTAACTGGAAGTCCTGGAATGTGAAGCATCGGAGAGGTGGGTCATAGAATTGAGCCAAGACTAGCAGGCTTTCTACCTTGGGAGCCTTGACCTTGAAAGTAAGCGTGTTTCTCTTTCCGGAAGCCATATTTCTTTTGCTAATTACTGATTGCCTTTTAAATTCCCTATAAAGCAAAATGTATATGTAAAAAATTATTTTCATGAATGCAAATGTTACGGCATGCAAGGTGTGATATAGGAACGTTCAAAACTTCCCCCCATTCTCACATGTAGGTTCTAGAGATACTTTCTAAAAGGTCCCTAGAGTCACGAATCTCACAGGGAAATATTGCCGTCAATTGCAAACTACTCGCAAGACCTCAATAAGTTCCAAGTGAAATCTACTCTAGGCGGGGTTTTCGCATCATCCCTATAAGACATACGTCAAGAGGGCCTCCGCTACGCAACCACCATCCTATCTTAATTTTTTTCTCAAAGCTCGGGTATAGAGCTTCACACATTCGGCATTAACCCGAACATGTGACATCTCACAGTTAACATATCAATATGTACACAAGGTATTATGAAGCATATAAATATAAAGGCAAGAGAAGAAAAGAATATAAAGACAATAAAACAAAAGCATGCAAGCAAAACAAAAACACTTAGCCTAAAAGCTAACTAGGATAGGCTTGACTCGCTAGCGATCTATTTTATTTCCCCAGCGGAGTCGCCAGCTGTGCGCTCTCTAAAAAATGCGAACGCTTCGAGCGTGATAAGACGCTCGGAAAGAAAATGCGGAGTCGCCACCAAAGTTTTTATTTGTAAAGGGAACGTTGATAAACCCTTGAGTTTTATTTTTAAAGGGAAACATTGATAAAACCCTTAATGATGAGGAAAGGATGGTCATCGCAACCATTATCGGGTTCGGGAGTCGATTATGCAAGGGGAAGGTATTAGCACCCCTCACATCCGTTGTACTCAACGGGAACCTCCTAGTTAGTTAAGGCTAAAGTGTTTTTAAGGTTTTGCTTGTTGTGCTTTAATATATAAAGGGGAAAAAGATATTTTTTATTATTGTGCTTGACAAGATGTGAATCTTGCTCCTACATATCTTCTGGTGCGATGGAGAATTCAAAGCTACGTAGTTCTTTGGTAGAAAACGTTTCTTTGTTGGTTGTTTTTAAAGAACGATGTTTTTGATCGTATTCTTTCGGTTAAATGTAGCTTGTATGCTCGCGCGTGGGAGGCTTAAGCATTTGTTTGTATCGCGTTTAGAATTGATAAAAACATGCCCGTTTGCGAAAAAGGGTTTGAATTGACCACGGGGGGCCAAAAAAAGGTTGGAATTGACCACGGGGGATCAAAAATGGTTCAATTGACTACGGGAAGTCAAGAAAGAGTTCAATTGACCACGAGGGGGTCGAGAATTGATTCAATTGGTCACGGGCAACCAAGAAAGGGTTCAATTGACCACGGGGGGTCGAGAATTGATTCAATTGACTATGGGGAGTCAAGAAAGGGTTCAATTGACCACGGGGGGCCAAGAAAAGGTTTTGGTGGTTTTGAAAATAGAATGAAGATTGTCCGAACAACGAGACATTCGTCAAGTGTTTGTTCAATCGGGGAATGGAGAGTCATACGTCAAACCATTCCTTTTTCATTCAAGTTTATTGTTGAAACTTAAAATGTATTTTTGGTGAAGTTTGAAAAGAATGACGATTGTCTAAACAACGAGACATACGTCAAGTGTTTGTTTAATCGGGGAATGGAAAGACATACGTCAAACCACTCCTTTTTCATTTAAGTTTGTTATTGAAACTCAAAGCAATCCCAAATAAGAGCAAAAACACTTGGTTTAAAACTTAGGAAATTTATGAACAAGCTTGTTGTTCAAATTTGTTGTTGAAACTTAATGAACAAGTTTGTTTGTCCAAGTTTGTTTTTGAAACTCAATGAACAAGTTTGTTGGAACTTAATGAACAAGGTTTGTTGTTCAAGTTTGTTGAAACTTGTCATACCCCATTTTTTGACTCATATTTTTCTTTGTTTATTATTATTCATCATTTCATTTTCAATTTGTTATTTTTACCTTATATTACCTTTTATTATTTCATCTTTATTTCTGGATTTTTATTTATTAATATTTATCACCATTAGCATTACTATCATTTTTATTAATTTTATCATTATTATTATTAATACTATTGATATTGTCTTTTTCATTAATAATAATATTATTATTATCTTTTTTCATTTTTTATCAATGTTTTATTATTATTATTTATTATTATTATCATTATTTTTAATTACTAATATTATTATCTCTTTCATCATTATTATTGTTATCACCTTTATTATTATTATCATTATCATCATTGTTATTTTCATTATTACTATTATTATTGGTTTTTACTTCTTTTATTTTAAAGAATATAAAAAAAGAAAAAAAGGGGAGTTCGCAGAGCAAAGTTCCCTTCGCTCTGCGAACTATGCGTTTTTTTTGCAGAATTTAATTCCTTTGATTTATCTTTCTTTTGTTTTCATTATAGTTATAATTGTTATCACCTATCATTATTATTACTGCTATTGCTATCAATTGTGGCTGTTTAGGTCCTGCAAAGCAAGAATTGAGGCATGTGCCATTAAAGCCATGGTAAGAAGGTTTTTCTTCCAAGCCAAGCAAGTTGGCTGCCCTTGGGCAGCTCTCATCCCTCTCAATTGACCTGCTGATGGCCCTAAGCTTGCCAGCCAGCTACTTGCTTGTTTTCCTTCCTTCTTTCTCCCCCAAAACCAGTCAAACACAGCTACATTTCACTTGCCCAAAAGCTGTTTTGCTGCCCTGTTTTCAGCTGCCTTTTCTTCCTTCTCACACCAGCCCACATGTTCCCTTTTGTTTCCCCCAACCTCTGTACATGGCAGTGCACGTTTTCCTTGCTTGACTCCTCAAGATTGCAAGGATTGATCCCAAGAACAACCCAATTGCAAACCAGCCCAGTTTTTCACTTTTTCATCATCATTGCTATCATAAATCAGCTTCATTAATGGCTGGTTTTGGCCAAAGTCTTGACCAAGGTTACAAGGCAATGTCACCTCTTCACTTTTGTATTAAATGCAAAGCAAAGTAGCCTGGCCATAGCACACAAAGCAGCTGGATTCTAGAGATTTTCATCATTGCAATAAATTTGGTTTTGGCCTATTAAGGGAATGCAATGCATGAGGATTAGAGAGAGTTGAAAATACAGAATTTTGAGAGAGAATAGAGAGTTCAATACACAGATTCTTACACTTCTCCCAGCAAAAGATCAGTTCTTAGAACAACATATTTGTTCTTGTTCATCAACTCTTCCAACTTTGCAAAATCACAATCAACCAAGTCTGTAACACCCATACTAAATTATCTAGAATATTTAGCATGTGTATTAGTCTGATACCAGATACATTAAAATTTTCAATAATAAACATATATACAAAACTACTGAATGAGTACAATTGGCTCGTTTATACAATTATCCAAATATCATAAAATACATTTTCATATACTTATGCAATCTGTAAACCTCCTGAGCTTGTCCATGACGAGCAACTGCACTCCATCCAGCGTCTTCCTGAAGATCTTCATGAACATCCCTTGCTAACCTGTAAACCTGCACCAGAAGGATTGGGATGAGACAAAATGTCTCAGTGAGCTCCAGCCCAACCTACTATTGGCAACCACGGGGGAAACCTAGGGTCGTCGTGCCTACTCTTGGCAATCTTGGGGATTCCTACGATCGCCGTCATTCTCTACATATTTCGTGATCAAGGGGGAAACTTAGGATCGCTACTTGTCTTTATCATGTCTTATCACATTCTAACTTTAAACTTAAACTTATACTTAGTGATCTGGGGACATCCTATGATCACTTTCTTCCTCTGCTGACTAATCATCATATTCTCATAATAATTTCATAAGTATTAATATACATCATTCTTATTATAAAGTTAGTAAGTCAGCGTTGAACAAACAATAATTATCTTGGTTCATTTTACGGAGTGCATCCGGGTGGAGTAACCCCGGAGTACATCTCCCCTCTACCGGTGAAAATTCCTATCATATCAGGCTAACACCGGACTCCTCTTGTCGTCGTGCGGTCATCCTTGCGGAATAACACGTCCCACTAGCGTGAACCTCCTGTGTCCCACTAGCGTGAACAATAGAAGACACGACTTAATAATAATTTTAACTTACGCGTATACCTCCCGTGTCCCACTAGCGTGAACGACGAGAGACGCGAATTAATATTCTTTCATTAAAAGTCTTAACTTATGCATGAACCATTCGTGTCCCACTAGCGTGAACGACGAAAGTCACGACTTAATATCTTAATTAAACTCTTATGTGCGGCTATCCTCGCGGATGGTAACTACACCGTTCCAACTAGCGGGAACCCCCGTGCTCTAACTAGCGAGAACACTGGAGACACATAAGGTCCTTAAATAACTTTTGTTCTTATTCTTCTTATACATATACATATAACTTATAACTTATGCATATCTGATGCATTCTCATCTCATTAAAACTTAACTTATGTACTTGAAAGTACGTCTAACACTTAACTATAAGCTTTTGCATATAATGCATTTCTTTAGGGAACCAACTTCCAATGCTTTGCATATAAGTATAGGGTCATAGGCTTATCGTTATTATAAGCCACTACTTGATTGTTGGAAATGTTCCCATGTTCGTCTAAACTTTGCCCTCACATTCCTAAATAATTCTAAGCTATAATACAATCCTTGTTCCTTATAATTACCTCCCTTTGCCAACTTATGGATTAAGGTATCCATCTCTCAATATTGTACCTATACTCATCCTATATTAGTCTTTGCATTCTCTAAAGAACATGAAAATTCGGTGGCCGATTTTGTGCATTCGGTGGCCGATTTTTGCCGTAGCCAAAATGAAGATTAAGCAGCCAAAATTCGGTGGCCGATTTTGCCAATTCGGTGGCCGAATTCTACTGTTCAAAACGTGATTTTCACCCTTCTTGGCTAATCTAATCATATCCAGGCATCATAACATTAAGGGAAGAATTTCTAAAGCATATTGATAGTCATAACAAGATTGATTAACGAATTGACAAGCCAAAGGGGATTAGGGCACAAATTATAAACTTTGCTCATAATACTAAATACACTCAAACTTACTCAAGCGGGTTATAAAACCCTAGGGAGCTCACCTTGATTGCTAGCTCTGATCCTTGCCAAGCTTCCAATCACCAAACCCTAGCATGATTCCTCATCATTCCTTCCTTGCTTCTCCTTTCTTGCTCTTCCTAATTTCCTCTTGTTCTAAACTCTCCAAAGTTAGTGATTGCTTGCTTGGGAGCTAAAAAATTGGAGTAGAGGTTGAAGACTAATGGAGGGGAGGAGGAGGGTGAGAGGAAGAGGAGAGAAAATCTGATTTGTGGGAGTGAAGGGAATGGAAAGGAATGCAAGAAAATATCTTGCTTCTTTTTTAAATAATCTCCACATTTTAAATATTTACTAAAATGCCATTGCCACATATTTACAAAATTGCCATGCTTGCATAATAAGCTTCTAACACTGGTAACCGTTATATCTAAGCGGGATATTACAAAGTCCTTTCCTATCTCTTGCCACATAAGCATTGCTAGGAGTTCTGTAAGTATCCCTAACTCTTTATCTTTCATTTTGCATTGTTGCTTGCATGATTTACTTTGTTTAAATTCATTTTGCTCAAAAAACTACTTTTGAAACCTCAAAGGAATCTCAAATTTGCAAAACAATAAACTGAGTTGTTGTACTCCCTTTCTTGCTATTTTTCAATGGTTTTCAATCCCCTTAAGGTTCTGAACCTTACTCAGAAGCAGCTTCTTAACAAAAGTTCAGAAGCAGCTTCTGAGTTTCAAAATTCGCAGAGTTCGCAGAGCAAAGTCATGGTCGCTCTGCGACAATGACAGAACTTAGGTTCGCAGAGCCAAGTTCAGGTTGCTCTGCGAAAGTTGCAGAACTCAGAACCTGAGTTCAGGCTCCTAAAAAAGCCAATTTTTGAGGTTCTAACCTAAAAACTCAGAACCGAAGAGGATTGAAACTCATTTTATTCAAAGCATAACAAAACTTTTGCATGATGTTGTAAATTTCACAAGTTTGAGCAATAATTTTGAATAACTTGTGCTACAAGTTACGTTCATTAATTTCCCAAAATAAAACTCGAGCAATAAGCCATGGTCATTATTTTCAAAACCAATCTTGAACAACAACCTTGTTCATGATTTTTCAATCAAAACATGAACTTGAGCCGAACTTGTTCATTTTTAAAACCAAACTCAAATTTGAGCCGAACTTGTGCATTTTCCAAACTCATGCATATTTTCATGAACTTGTTCATTTCAAACTTGAATAACGCTTGTTCTTAAGTTCCAATAACTTAAGCAACAAGCTATGTTCACTATTTTCAATAAAATTGAACAACAATTTTGTTCATGATTTTCAACAACTTTGTTCTTAAAGTTCCAACACTTTTGAACAAAGCATGTTCCTTTTTGCATCGTGAGCTTGAAACAAAACTTGATGCATCCTTTCAAAACTTGAACAACATTTGCTCAAGGTTGGAACAACTAATTTGAGCAACAAGCCTTTTTTTAAACTTTTTCACCAAGTGTTTTGTTCCTTTGAGATTTCTTTAAGTTTCAACAACAAACAAAAATTTGAATGAAAAAGGAATGGTTGGACGTATGTCTCTCCATTCCCCGGTTGCACGAATGCTTGACGTATGTCTCGTTGTTCGGGCAATCGTCATTCCATTTTCAACGCGCCCGATGCGCCTTACCCTTTTATTGGTCCTTCGTGACCAATCCAATCTTCCTTTGGTCCCCCGTGACCATTTTGAACTTTTTCTTGGCCCCCGTGGTCAATTCAACCTTTTCACGCCTTTGCGCGTTTTCAAACGGATACCATCGCCCTCGTGCGAGTCCGTCCTTTTTCTTTTTAAACCTTTTCACACCTTTGCGCGTTTTCCAACCTTTTCACGCCTTTGCGCATTTTCAAACGGATACCATCGCCCTCGTGCGAGTCTGTCCCTTTTTTTATCAATCCCTTTTTACCTTCATTAAGCTACCCACACAACGGTAGTAGGTAAAAAGCTTTTCATCGGTCTTCATTAAGCTATCCAAACAACGATAGTAGACCGCGTTTCCTTTTTTTCAATCAAACTTTTTCGCTCTGGCGCGATCAAATCTTTTTAATTAAAACCAACCAACATACAAACTTTTTTCTACCAAAGAACTACGTAAGCTTTGAATTCTCCGTCGCACCGCGAGATACGTAGGAGCAGGATTCATATCTTGTCAAGCCCATTAATAAAAATTTTCTTTTTTCCCCTTTATCATATTTTCTTTTTCCCTTTTAATATATATTCAAGCATGCAAGCAAAACGAGAAAAACACTTTAGCCTTAGCTAACTAGGAGGTTCCCGTTGAGTACAACGGATGTGAGGGGTGCTAATACCTTCCCCTTGCATAACCGAGTCCCGAACCCAAAATCTCTAACATGAAGGTAATTTCGAACTTTTTTCCTTTTTTTCCTGAAAAATTAAAAGTTCAGTCGTGATTTAAAATTAGTGATTCAACGCTTCTCAATAGCTTGATATCCGAAATTCGACGCGACAAAAATGGCGACTTCACTGGGGACGCTACTTTGTTTTTATAGCGATTCAAGCCTATCCTAGTAGTTTTTCTCGTTTTGCTTACATTCTTTTGTTTTTTATCCTTATCTGCTTTTCTTACTTTACATTTATATATTTCATGTTGCTTTATGTTCATATATCAAATTGTGGGGTTGGTACATGTGCGATGTTACTCCACATTGTTCGGGTTAATGCCGAACGTGTGAGCCTCTCTACCCGAGCTTTGAGAAAAAATTAAGATAGGCTTGGGGTTTGTGTAGTATTGGCCTTCCTCACGTATGTCTCGTAGGGATCGATATGAGAAACCCGCCTAGAGTAGATTCTCTTGGAAGTATGGTTGTATTGCGTGTATATGCAACAGCGATTATAAATCCATGTAGGATCCGTGACTCTAGGGACCTTTTAGAAAATTTTATCTCTAGAGCCTACACGTGAGGATGGGGGGAAGTTTTGAACCTTCATATACCATACATATGCATACCATACATTCACATTCATAAAATCATTTTTGCATACCATTTTGCTTTATAAAGGGGCAATCAATAATTTTTGTTTTCTTACTGCTTTTTAATGACCATAGGTGAGGATAAAAATGACCAATTTGTTGAAAAGTAGCAATTTTTAAAAAATTACAGAGTCTGATGAATTCGCAGAGCAAAGTATCTTCGCACTGCGAACATTTCCGAATCTGAGGACTTCGCAGAGCAAAAGATACTTCGCAGTGCGAACTCTGCGAATACTGTCAGCTCAGTTTTCAAAACCACTAACCCTCCATTACTTCTCTCAACCACCCATTCCACTCTCTTACTCTTATCCAACCGTTACCCACTTTTTCATTAACCCTAAAAACCTAAAAACCTTCATTTCTTTTCATAAACTTTTCAAAAAAATAATCCTATTTTTAACTTACCCATTTTTTCACAAATCTTTCCAATCTCCATTAAAATTCGTGTTTTAATTCTCTCTATTCAGTGCAAACAACAAGGTACGAATTCCTCATCCTTCTCTTCTCTTATTTCTGATTCGTGTTAGGATAACATGTGACTTAGGGTTTTTGATTTTTTTTTGAAATTTCAATTTTTTGGGTTAAGTTTGTGTTAAAGTTTCATTTCATTTCCAATTTGTTGTGTTAAGTTGCAATTTAGTTTAAGCATGCATTATGGGTAGATGAAACAAACCCATTTCCTTTCAATTTTCAAGTGATTTTGCACAAATTTATTTTACCCATTTTGTAGAAATTGAAATAAATCTAGTTTGTTGTGTTAAGTGTTTTTGTACCCAGTATGACTCTGAATCATTTGTCTAAATACACATTGGGTGTTCAAAATGAAGCTTAACCAAGGGTTTAGGGTAGAGTTCTGTGGAAATTTGCGTTTTTTCTGTCATGGTCGCAGATCAAAGTTCAACTTCGCAGTGCGACCATCGTTCTGGGCAACCAGAATTGCGCGTTCAACTTTGCTCTGCGAACCTACCTTCGCAGTGCGATCTTGACAGAACAGAACCTCATTATTCTTCATGTTGCTTTCAATTCAATTGGTTTTATATCATCATTGCCTATGGTTATTCTGTTGTTTACTGATTCTATTTTCTTTTCTCGTAGATGGCACCAAAACAATCGACTGGCAAACGGCCAAGAGCCGAATCATCCGGATCAAGGCCACAAGGGGCCTTTGACGCTTCTCGATTCCTTAGTCTCCGCAACCAGGAGAGATATGAGGAGCTGCTCCGAAGAACATTTTGGGCCGAAAGGCAATTCATAATAAGTGAGCAGGGCACTTATCGGGAAATAGCACGGTTGATAAATTCCCGCAACTGGGGAATTTTTGTAAACCCTCCCTTGAACCTAAACTACGACATCATTAGGGAGTTCTATGCGAATGCTATTCCCGCTGATCCCGAAGGGGAATTCGCTTACCAGACTATGGTTCGTGGTCGCGTCATTAGATTCGACCGCGAAGCCATAAACACCTACCTTCATAACCCCCTCCAGCTTGATAATGATGAGTTGTGTGCCTTTCATAGGCACCAAAACCGAGGGAATTGGAACCATGACCTTTATGCCCAAACCAGTTTTCAATCCGGGAAGGGTTATGAGCTTAATTCATCTGGACAGCCTACCAAGGCCATTAAAAATAACCTCACCACATATGCTCAGGTTATTTTCCATCTCATCGTCCATAACATAAAACCCAAAAGCCACACGTCCTCCACGATCTTAGATGTCACCCCGCTGATCTACTACATCCTTACTCGCAAGCAAGTGGATGTAGCTAGGGTGATCGCTCAAGAGCTCAAAATTGTGGTAGAGAGTGGCATCAAACCTCCAGCCAAGAAGATGTGCCCCCTTGCATTCCCGGGCCTAATCATGGGTCTCTGTCGGGATGCACGTGTAGTGATTCCCCCACACGTTTCTGAAACGATTAAGAATCCTATTACGGATGATTATATTGGGAGACATTGCACGGGGAGGAGAGCAGCGAGAGCACAACAGCCACGACCCAGAGCCCCACCCGCATCACAAGGCCACCATACCTGCACTTTCTCATGGGAGCAGAATGCTTCCAACCATTGATGCATGACTATGATGCATGACTCCATGTATCGGCTCCAGTTGCAGATGGGCAGGCCAGCAGATCCTGCATTCCAGATACCGACATCTGAGATGTTTGCATCTCAGAGGGGGGTGGTAGCGGTGCAGCTGCTGAGGGTCATGGAGGTGATGATGATGATGATGATGATGAGGAGGATGACGATGAGGACACCGAGGATGACGAGGCTCCCACTCCTTGAGTTGCTCATTTTTGTTTGCTTTTGATGATTTTGTTGTTCATTTTCTTTATATGTTATTATGTTTCCATTGTACTCTTTAAAAATCTATGTGTTTGATGTTTTGTATCTATACTCTCTTTCTACGTCATTTATGTTAAGTACACTTTTATTATTTGGCTTTGAATCATAATTAATGCCTGATAATTTTTTATTTCTGAATATGCTTTAAAAATGTCAAAAAAAATTTTGCTATGGATCATTAGTAAAATAAAATGCCAAATCTTCTTAACAATGGATTGATCCAAAGCCGAATGAGTCGGCCACAGATGTATGATACTGATAAAATTTTATTAATTTACGCAAAGCTAAAGTACATGTTTCCTGTTTTTTTGGGATTAAACTCGGAATGAGAATATGTACTCAGTACAAAAGTTATATCATACAGTTTGTGTTTTTGATATGTTTATTCGGTGAGCCATTTAGAACTAGCCAGAATGTGAGGAAGCCTCAAAATCATTATACATATGCAGGAGACCGGCATTTTTTGTTTAACTCGATCTTTTTATGTTAAATCTGAATGTTGTTTTAAATTGCATGAAAGCACTGTCATGATCGAGGCATTTCTTGAATATGAGTAAAAACACTTGACCACAAATAGCCCACCCTGTGAGAAGTGAGTATTTGTTAACCCCTTTGAGCCTAATAAATCGGAATCATTAACTATGAATTGCCAACTTTCATAAGCTCAATTGCTTAATGAAATTGCCGGAGTTTGTAAAAAAAATTCAGTTCATAGTTAAATCATTATTGAATTCTGATATTTTTCTTTCATTTTGAACCCTTAAACCATCATGATTATTGTCCTTTGCCAAAAGAAAAGGGGAACATTCAATTAGGGTATCATTGTGACTAAATTGAAAAAGGAGTTTGTGAAAGTCAAGTAATGGTGAATTTTGTGATTGATCTTGACAACAAGAAAGAAAGAAAGAAAGAAAAACAAACCAAGAAAAAGAAAAGAGAAAAGAAAAAGAAAAAATCAATAAATCAAAAAGTTGTCAAGGATAAAAAAAAAAAAACACTTGTAAATCACCAAGAGTTGTGATTGAATAATGAGGAAGTGTGTATATTAGAAAGAATGTTCCTCTTGCTTGGCCTTTTGAATTCAATTTCCCCACATATGACATTTCTTTTGTAACCCAGCCAAATTACAACCCTCAAAGACCTTGTGATCAATGCTTTTGTGCTTTTAGAAACGATGATTAGATGGACACATAACTTGATCAGAATGTTAGCAAACTTGCCGGATGAGTGTTCAATACCCCTCACAATTAATATTCAATTTGTTCATTTACTTAAATGTGTGATAGATATGGTTCATTGATAAACATATTTTTAGCTTGAGCTGTATGATATAAATTTTGTATTTTTTTAGTGCAGTCTTGGATTAATGGGAACATCAAAATTGCCTGTGCAAATCTCATATGAATCATGCAATCTGAAATTTTGTTTAAACCCCCACTTTCGCTGTTTTGCGTCTTACTCGCTGTTTTAAGCTTGTATCCCTTTGTTGCCCTTGGCAGGCCACCACCCCGTTAATAAATTTTCTCCCCCGCGAAGCCTTTTATCAAAAAATCCCATTTATTTCTGTTTATTCATTTCTTCTATTTTTGATGATAGTAGTTAAAACAAAAAAAACTTTTTCAAAAAAAATTGTTGTTGAACCTTTTATATTTTTAAACATAAACAACAAACACATTCTCTCTGAATAATTGAAGTGTGCGTCAATATCTGTCCTGAGAACAGATAAAAACTTTGCAGGCCGAGAACGGTCAATTGCTAAAAGGATTTCCCTAGCAAAGCCATCAGTGAATCAAAAGGGAATATCCCCAGCGAATCGAAGACCCGAAGGGACGATTCAGGCAAAGATTAGCCAACCAAGGCATGAGCATCCCCGACGGAATCACCAGTTTTTCACCCCAGCGGATTAGCACGATTTCCCAGTGGATTAACAATCCCCTCCTTGAGGTATTTATTCCTCATCAGTTATCGCAGCTTTACCCCGTCAATATTTGGATGTATCCCCTGTGACATCACCTCCATTAAAGATTACCGAGTGTTTACAATGCGACGTCGGTCCACTTTTCATCTTACCGGTCTAATCTTGTCTCACCAAGTTTATCGGTCATATAATCGGTCAAGTCAATCTTTTCCCCAGTTAACCAAAGCCCAACCATGTTGGCACTCCCTCACAATTTCCACCCAAAGCCCAACCATGCTTGGCACTCCCTCACAATTTCCACCCAAAGCCTGACCTTGCTCGGCATCCAATCAATCAAAGCCCAATTTTCATTGGCATTCCCACATCCAAACATAACCAAAGCCCGACCTCGCTCGGCATCCAAACATAACCAAAGCCTGACCTCGCTCGGCATCCAATCACAACCAAAGCCTGACCTTGCTCGGCATCCAATCACAACCCCCAGCGTCCAACATGACGTCTGTCATCCCACATGTCAGCATAATTCATGCATCATATCAAACTCATTCATTAACATGCATCTCATACTCATGTCATGTTCTCCCCCACAATTCATCATGCCCCCAGCAAACAATCTCCAAGTGCCATCCCCAGTCTGTCTGGTCCAGAGATGTCACCTACTTTATGCCAAGTGGCAGTTCTTTAACGAACAGCTTGTGCATCTTTCATCATATCCTTATACCTAGGGGCAGTTCTTTAGCGACTGGCTTGTGTATCCCCAATGCAAGTCAATCCTTCATACAACATTCCCAGTACAAGTCGTACATTCATACATTCATGCATATACACATTCATGCATACAACATACAACGATATCATTCATACATGGCTGCTTTAACAACCATGAGTCTCACCAATCAATCATAAACAATTTGTAACCTTCATTTCCCCAAGTGTCATCCCCATGTGAAGAAGATTTCCTTCTAACTTTGGCTGGGTTTTGATGATAACAAACTCACATCACAAAAGAAGAAAAACTATGGAGGCACAAGATGAAGATTAAGAATGAAGATTAGTGTCTAGGCTTCTTGGTTATACACTTTGTAAGTATGGCAAATTATTTTTTGATTTATCATTCTTAACTTATGGAACAACTTAGAATGCTCAAAAAATAATTACAATCATTTTTTCTAAGTTCCCATATGAAGCAATGTCTAAAAATCTTTTGAAAATAAATCACACACTCACAATGTTTTCATATAAATGTGATTTTGCATAAAAAATATTTTTGCATGAAAAAACATAATTTATTATGGAAATTTTACAATAATTTTTTAGCATAAAAATAATGTTTATCATGCATTGAGAATTAAAATGGCACATAATCTTTTTGTTACCATTGGCTTTTATAAAGAAAATATTTTGTCTAATAAATCAAAGTGTGGCCAACGGCTAGTTACTATATTATTGAATCAAGTTAATATGCACATATTTATTTCATTTTGTATTAACGGCTATTTTTGGATTTAGTTTTTCTTGCAACAACTACTATATTTTAAATGCTTTTCATATTCAAATTTTATGAATGGGTGCCATTTTAAATTTGTGTCTTTTCGTTTTAAACCATTTTTAAAAAATAGTATTGTTTCATAAACAATTTTTTTAGCCTCTATAAATTCAATTGAGAATCAAAGCAATAAACAAGACAATAACTTTCAACCTCTCAATTGTGAATTTCAATATCACTTGCATTCAAACTTTCTTTTAATTGTTTGGAAAACTTTGCCCACACTTTAACATTTATTAAAAAGGTTTTCTGAGCATTAAGTCCATTTGTTTAAGAGTGATATTGATAAAAATATACAGCCATACATTTGTTATTCTTCAATTACATTGTTGTAAAGTTTTCTTGCCATTGTTGGTGAGAATTGTTGAAAGATAGTGGGGTGCTATCTTGTGTATGTTAGAAAGATTGTTAGGGGGTCTTGGGGAGAGATTGCTTGTAACAAAGATTCTAACATAGTGAATTCCTCACAGGGTTGTGGGGGAGTGGAGTACCAGTAGGGGAACCACTATAAATTCCTTGTGTCCATCTTCTTCTTCCCTACACTCTTTATTTTTCCAAGCATTCGTTCATACATTCATACAAAATTCCGGAAAAATTTACAAGAACACAATAAACCAGAAAAATTATCCATTAAAATTCATACAACCTAATTCACCCCCCCTCATTTTGAACTAGAAGTTTTGGAGGAAACTATTATGCCTTGGTTATAGTTGATGATTACTCTAGATATACGTGGACTTTATTTCTTGCAAATAAAAGTGATGCTTTTAAAGCTTTCAAGAAGTATGCAAAATTGGTTCAAAATGAAAAATCCTTGAAGATTGTATCTATTAGAAGTGATCATGGTGGAGAGTTTCAAAATACATTTTTTGAAGAGTTTTGTGATGAACATGGAATTTCACACAACTTCTCGGCACCTAGAACACCACAACAAAATGGTGTTGTTGAAAGGAAGAACAGGTCTCTTGAAGAACTTGCAAGAACCATGTTGAGTGAAACAAATTTGCCTAAGTACTTTTGGGCAGATGCGGTAAGTACAGCATGCTATGTAAGTAACCGTGTTTTGGTAAGACCTATCTTAAAGAAAACTCCATATGAACTTTATAAGGGTAGAAAACCCAATATTGCTTATTTTCATATTTTTGGCTGTAAATGTTTTGTTTTGAACAATGGGAAAGATAACCTTGGTAAATTTGATGAAAAATCTGATGAGGGTATCTTTCTTGGTTATTCTCTCACTAGTAAGGCATATAGAATTTTCAATAAAAGAACCCTTACTATTGAAGAATATGTTCATGTCTCTTTTGATGAAACTAACCCCTCCAAGGAGGAAAAAGTTATTCTTTCTGATGAAGATGATGAAGATAGTTCACCAAAAGAAGTCAACATTGAAGATGAACAGAACAAACAAAACAATGCACACCAAGAAGAAGAAATGCCACAACAAGAGCAAACAAATAATGATCTACCACAAGAATGGAGAATTCATAGAGACCATCCAATTGACAACATCATTGGTGACATAAATAAGGGAGTATCTACTAGACTTAATCTTCAAGATGCATGTTTAAATATGGCTTTTGTTTCACAAATCGAACCTTCTAAAATTGATGAAGCCTTAAGTGATGATCAATGGATTTTAGCCATGCAAGAAGAACTAAATCAATTTGAAAGAAATCAAGTTTGGGAATTAGTACCTAGGCCTTTGGATAAACATATCATTGGTACAAAATGGGTTTTCAAAAATAAATTAGATGAAAATGGTATTATTGTAAGAAATAAGGCCAGATTAGTTGCTCAAGGCTATAATCAAGAAGAAGGGATCGATTTTGATGAAACATTTGCACCTGTGGCAATATTAGAAGCCATAAGATTACTTTTAGCATATGCATGTTCCTTAGATTTTCAATTATATCAAATGGATGTCAAAAGTGCATTTTTAAATGGTTATATACATGAAGAAGTTTATGTTAAACAACCTCCAGGTTTTGAAGATTTTAAAAATCCTTCTCATGTATATAAGCTTAAGAAAGCACTTTATGGTCTAAAGCAAGCACCAAGAGCATGGTATGATAGATTAAGCAATTTTCTTTGTGAAAAAGGTTTTGAAAAAGGAAAAGTTGATACTACTCTTTTTATAAAAAGAATTAATCATCATACCTTGCTTGTGCAAATCTATGTTGATGATATCATTTTTGGTGCTACTAATGAATCGTTGTGTAAAGAATTTTCTAACATGATGCAAGGAGAATTTGAAATGTCTATGATGGGAAAACTTAATTACTTCCTTGGTCTACAAATAAAGCAATCAAAGGATGGAATATTCATCAATCAATCAAAATATTGCAAAGAACTTCTTAAAAGATTTGATATGGATAATTGCAAGGAGATTGCAACACCTATGAGTTCTAGCACTTATGTAGATCAAGATGAATCTGGTAAGCCAATAGACATTACAAAATATAGAGGTATGATTGGCTCTCTTCTTTATCTTACTGCAAGTAGACCAGATATTATGTTTAGTGTTTGTTTATGTGCTAGATTTCAATCTTGTCCAAAAGAATCTCATCTCTCTTCTGTTAAAAGAATTATGAAATATTTAAAAGGCACTCCCAATGTTGGTTTGTGGTATCCCAAAGGGAGTCTATGTGAATTGGTTGGTTATTCTGATTCTGATTATGCTGGATGTAAGACTGATAGAAAAAGTACTAGTGGTACATGTCACATTTTGGGAAATGCATTAGTTTCTTGGTCTTGTAAAAAGCAAGCTTGTGTAGCCTTGAGTACTGCAGAAGCAGAATATATTGCTGCAGGAAATTGTTGTGCACAAGTTCTTTGGTTGAAACAACAATTACGTGATTTTGGTTTAAATTTAGAATGCATTCCCTTAAGATGTGACAACACCAGTGCAATTAATTTAACTAAAAATCAAGTCATGCATTCCAGGACCAAACACATAGACATTAGACATCATTTCCTAAGAGATCATGTTCTCAAAGGAGATGTTGAAGTTACTTTTGTGGATACTCATTCTCAATTAGCGGATATTTTTACAAAACCTTTGGCAAAAGAACAATTTTTTAAAATAAGAAGAGAATTGGGAATCTTGGATGAGAATGATATTTAACATATGTACATGCAAAAAATGTTATTTTTATTTTTGGTTGGATATCTGTTTTGCCGATCTTTCTTCTTTTTGATGATGTCAAAAGGGGGAGAAAGTGTAGGTATGTGCTTGTACTTTGACATTTTACAGGTTATCCAATTGCAAATCAAAGGGGGAGATATACAAGACAGGGGGAGCTTTCTTTGCACATCATTGTCAACATGATATGGTTTGTCATCATCAAAAAGGGGGAGATTGTGAAGAAGATTTCCTTCTAACTTTGGCTGGGTTTTGATGATAACAAACTCACATCACAAAAGAAGAAAAACTATGGAGGCACAAGATGAAGATTAAGAATGAAGATTAGTGTCTAGGCTTCTTGGTTATACACTTTGTAAGTATGGCAAATTATTTTTTGATTTATCATTCTTAACTTATGGAACAACTTAGAATGCTCAAAAAATAATTACAATCATTTTTTCTAAGTTCCCATATGAAGCAATGTCTAAAAATCTTTTGAAAATAAATCACACACTCACAATGTTTTCATATAAATGTGATTTTGCATAAAAAATATTTTTGCATGAAAAAACATAATTTATTATGGAAATTTTACAATAATTTTTTAGCATAAAAATAATGTTTATCATGCATTGAGAATTAAAATGGCACATAATCTTTTTGTTACCATTGGCTTTTATAAAGAAAATATTTTGTCTAATAAATCAAAGTGTGGCCAACGGCTAGTTACTATATTATTGAATCAAGTTAATATGCACATATTTATTTCATTTTGTATTAACGGCTATTTTTGGATTTAGTTTTTCTTGCAACAACTACTATATTTTAAATGCTTTTCATATTCAAATTTTATGAATGGGTGCCATTTTAAATTTGTGTCTTTTCGTTTTAAACCATTTTTAAAAAATAGTATTGTTTCATAAACAATTTTTTTAGCCTCTATAAATTCAATTGAGAATCAAAGCAATAAACAAGACAATAACTTTCAACCTCTCAATTGTGAATTTCAATATCACTTGCATTCAAACTTTCTTTTAATTGTTTGGAAAACTTTGCCCACACTTTAACATTTATTAAAAAGGTTTTCTGAGCATTAAGTCCATTTGTTTAAGAGTGATATTGATAAAAATATACAGCCATACATTTGTTATTCTTCAATTACATTGTTGTAAAGTTTTCTTGCCATTGTTGGTGAGAATTGTTGAAAGATAGTGGGGTGCTATCTTGTGTATGTTAGAAAGATTGTTAGGGGGTCTTGGGGAGAGATTGCTTGTAACAAAGATTCTAACATAGTGAATTCCTCACAGGGTTGTGGGGGAGTGGAGTACCAGTAGGGGAACCACTATAAATTCCTTGTGTCCATCTTCTTCTTCCCTACACTCTTTATTTTTCCAAGCATTCGTTCATACATTCATACAAAATTCCGGAAAAATTTACAAGAACACAATAAACCAGAAAAATTATCCATTAAAATTCATACAACCTAATTCACCCCCCCTCTTAGGTTGCACTCTGAAATTACACCCCAGTGTGTCTGGTCCAGAGATGTCACCTTTTTATGCCAAGTGGCAGTTCTTTAACGAATAGCTTGCGCATCTTTTGTCATGTCTTTATGCCAAGTGGCAGTTCTTTAACGAACAGCTTGCGCATCTTTTGTCGTGTCTTTATGCCAAGTGGTGGTTCAAACGAACAACTTGTGCATTTTTATCTTGTTATGCCAAGTGGCAGTTCTGTAACGAATAGCTTGTGCATACTCCCCAGTGTTGTTGCCAAGTGGCAGTTCGAACGAACAGCTTGTGCATACTCCCCAGTGTTATCGCCAGGTAGCAAGTTCAACAAATGAACAGCTTGAGCGTATCTTTATTCTGTCTATGTGCCAAGTGGCAAGTTCTTTAACGAACAGCTTGTGCATCTTTTCTCCCCAGTTGAAGTAGCAGTTCTGTAATGAACAGCTTGTCAGTAGCTTATTCCAGTGTCTTCAATGGCAGTTCGGCAGCAACCCGAACAGTTGACATCCATTTTATTTCTTGTCGTCAATGGCAGTTCAGCAACAACCCGAACAGTTGACATCCTTTTATTTCTTGTCGTCAATGGCAGTTCGGCAACAACCCGAACAGTTGACATCCTTTTATTTCTTGTCGTCAATGGTAGTTCGGCAACAACCCGAACAGTTGACATCCTTTTATTTCTTGTCGTCAATGGCAGTTCGGCAACAAACCGAACAGTTGACATCCGCTTTATTTCTTGTCGTCAATTGCAGTTCGACAACAACCCGAACAGTTGACATTTACCTTTATTTCTTGTCGTCAATGGCAGTTCCGCAACAACCCAAACAGTTGACATCCACCTTTATCTCTTGTCGTCAATGGCAGTTCGGCAATAACCGGAACAGTTGACCTCTACCTTTATGTCTTGTCGTCAGTGGCAGTTCGGCAACATCCCGAACAGCTGACGTTTACATTTTACCTTCTTTAGGCTACCATCACAACGGTAGTAGGTAAAATGTTTCCCCAGTGAATAATAGACTTTGTCTTCTCTTACCTTCATTAAGCTACCATCGCAACGGTAATAGGTAAGATGAAATCCCCGGTGAAGCCACCAAGGTAACCTTGATCTGTTGTCTTTATTAAGCTATCATTCTGGTAGTAGACAACCCTTTCCCCAGTGGAACCCTGTTACCCCCAGTAGAGTTGGATCCCATTTCTTTAACGAACCCGGGTATCCCTTTGTCTCTTTTTATCCCCCAGTCGGGTCATCTTTGCCGTCTTTGCATTCATACTTGCATTACGAGCATTCGTAGCATTTGCATGCATACATTCATAGCATTTTCAATTCAAGAAAAATTTAGTCAAAAATGGTGTACTTTGTATTTAAGTCTCTTCGACCCGTCAATTTCAAAATTTCACTTTCAATCTCCGCGGCGAAGAAACTTAAATAGGGGCATCTGTCATACCCCATTTTTTGACTCATATTTTTCTTTGTTTATTATTATTCATCATTTCATTTTCAATTTGTTATTTTTACCTTTTATTACCTTTTATTATTTCATCTTTATTTTTGGATTTTTATTTATTAATATTTATCACCATTAGCATTACTATCATTTTTATTAATATTATCATTATTATTATTAATACTATTGATATTGTCTTTTTCATTAGTAATATTATTATTATCTTTTTTCATTTTTTATCAATGTTTTATTATTATTATTTATTATTATTATCATTATTTTTAATTACTAATATTATTATCTCTTTCATCATTATTATTGTTATCACCTTTATTATTATTATCATTACCCTCATTGTTATTTTCATTATTACTATTATTATTGGTTTTTACTTCTTTTATTTTAAAGAATATAAAAAAAGAAAAAAAGGGGAGTTCGCAGAGCAAAGTTCCCTTCGCTCTGCGAACTCTGCATTTTTTTTGCAGAATTTAATTCCTTTGATTTATCTTTCTTTTGTTTTCATTATAGTTATAATTGTTATCACCTATCATTATTATTACTGCTATTGCTATCAATTGTGGCTGTTTAGGATCAGCAAAGCAAGAATTGAGGCATGTGCCATTAAAGCCAAGGTAAGAAGGTTTTTCTTCCAAGCCAAGCAAGTTGGCTGCCCTTGGGCAGCTCTCATCCCTCCCAATTGACCTGCTGATGGCCCTAAGCTTGCCAGCCAGCTACTTGCTTGTTTTCCTTCCTTCTTTCTCCCCCAAAACCAGTCAAACACAGCTGCATTTCACTTGCCCAAAAGCTGTTTTGCTGCCCTGTTTTCAGCTGCCTTTTCTTCCTTCTCACACCAGCCCACATGTTCCCTTTTGTTTCCCCCAACCTCTGTACATGGCAGTGCACGTTTTCTTTGCTTGACTCCTCAAGATTGCAAGGATTGATCCCAAGAACAGCCCAATTGCAAACCAGCCCTGTTTTTCACTTTTTCATCATCATTGCTATCATAAATCAACTTCATTAATGGCTGGTTTTGGCCAAAGTCTTGACCAAGGTTACAAGGCAATGTCACCTCTTCACTTTTGCATTAAATGCAAAGCAAAGTAGCCTGGCCATAGCACACAAAGCAGCTGGATCCTAGAGATTTTCATCATTGCAATAGATTTGGTTTTGGCCTATAAAAGGAATGGAATGCATGAGGATTAGAGAGAGTTGAAAATACAGAATTTTGTGAGAGAATAGAGAGTTCAATACACAGATTCTTACACTTCTCCCAGCAAAAGATCAATTCTTAGAACAACATAATTGTTCTTGTTCATCAACTCTTCCAACTTTGCAAAATCACAATCAACCAAGTCCTTTCCTATCTCTTGCCACATAAGCATTGCTAGGAGTTCTGTAAGTATCCCTAACTCTTTATCTTTCATTTTGCATTGTTGCTTGCATCATTTACTTTGTTTAAATTCATTTTGCTCAAAAAACCACTTTTGAAACCTCAAGGAATCTCAAATTTGCAAAACACTAAACTGAGTTGTTGTACTCCCTTTCTTGCTATTTTTCAAAGGTTTTCAATCCCCTTAAGGTTCTGAACCTTACTCAGAAGCAGCTTCTTAACAAAAGTTCAGAAGCAGCTTTTGAGTTTCAAAATTCGCAGAGTTCGCAGAGCAAAGTCATGGTCGCTCTGCGACCATCACAGAACATAGGTTCGCATAGCCAAGTTCAGGTTGCTCTGCGAAAGTTGCAGAACTCAGAACCTGAGTTCAGGCTCCTAAAAAAGCCAATTTTTGAGGTTCTAACCTAAAAACTCAGAACCTAAGAGGATTGAAACTCATTTTATTCAAAGCATAACAAAACTTTTGCATGATGTTGTAAATTTCACAAGTTTGAGCAATAATTTTGAATAACTTGTGCTACAAGTTACGTTCATTAATTTCCCAAAATCAAACTCGAGCAATAAGCCATGTTCATTATTTTCAAAACCAATCTTGAACAACAACCTTGTTCATGATTTTTCAATCAAAACATGACTTTGAGCCGAACTTGTTCATTTTTAAAACCAAACTCAAATTTGAGCCAAACTTGTGCATTTTCCAAACTCATGCATTTTTCATGAACTTGTTCATTTCAAACTTGAATAACGCTTGTGCTTAAGTTCCAATAACTTAAGCAACAAGCTATGTTCACTATTTTCAATAAACTTGAACAACAATTTTGTTCATGACTTTCAACAACTTTGTTCTTAAAGTTTCAACACTTTTGAACAAAGCATGTTCCTTTTTGCATCATGAGCTTGAAACAAAACTTGATGCATCCTTTCAAAACTTGAACAACATTTGCTCAAGGTTGCAACAACTAATTTGAGCAACAAGCCTTTTTTTAAACTTTTTCACCAAGTGTTTTGTTCCTTTGAGATTTCTTTGAGTTTCAACAACAAACAAAAACTTGAATGAAAAAGGAATGGTTGGACGTATGTCTCTCCATTCCCCGGTTGCACGAATGCTTGACGTATGTCTCGTTGTTCGGGCAATCGTCATTCCATTTTCAACGCGCCCGATGCGCCTTACCCTTTTATTGGTCCTTCGTGACCAATCCAATCTTCCTTTGGTCCCCCGTGACCATTTTGAACTTTTTCTTGGCCCCCGTGGTCAATTCAACCTTTTCACGCCTTTGCGCATTTTCAAACGGATACCATCGCCCTCGTGCGAGTCCGTCCTTTTTCTTTTTAAACCTTTTCATACCTTTGCGCATTTTCCAACCTTTTCACGCCTTTGCGCGTTTTCAAACGGATACCATCGCCCTCGTGCGAGTCTGTCCCTTTTTTTATCAATCCCTTTTTACCTTCATTAAGCTACCCACACAACGGTAGTAGGTAAAAAGCTTTTCATCGGTCTTCATTAAGCTATCCAAACAACGATAGTAGACCGCGTTTCCTTTTTTTCAATCAAACTTTTTCGCTCGGGCGCGATCAAATCTTTTTAATTAAAACCAACCAACATACAAACTTTTTTCTACCAAAGAACTACGTAAGCTTTGAATTCTCCATCGCACCGGGAGATACGTAGGAGCAGGATTCATATCTTGTCAAGCCCATTAATAAAAAACTTTCTTTTTTCCCCTTTATCATATTTTCTTTTTCCCTTTTAATATATATTCAAGCATGCAAGCAAAACGAGAAAAACACTTTAGCCTTAGTGTCGCGTCGAATTTCGGATATCAAGCTATTGAGAAGCGTTGAGTCACTAATTTTAAATCACGACTGAACTTTTAATTTTTCGTGGAAAAAAGGAAAAAAGTTCGAAATTACCTTTAAATAAGAGATTTTAGGTTCGAGAGTCGATTATGCGAGGGGAAGGTATTAGCACCCCTCACATCCGTTGTACTCAACGGGAACCTCCTAGTTGACTAAGGCTAGAATGTTTTCGAAGTTTTGCTTGCGTGCTTGAATATATAAAAGGGAAAAAGAAAATATGATATAAAGGGAAAAAAGAAAGTTTTTTATTAATGGGCTTGACAAGATGTAAATCCTACTCCTACGTATCTCGCGTACGTAGTTCTTTGGTAGAAAAAATTTGTATGTTGGTTCGTTTTAATTAAAAAGATTTGATCGCGCCCGAGTGAAAAAGTTTTGCTTTAAAATACAAAACAACGTGGTCTACTATCGTTATGTTGATAGGTTAATAAAGACCGATAAAAAAGCCTCTTACCTACTACCGTTATGAGGGTAGCTTAAAAAAGGTAAGAAGGGTTTGATGAAAAGAGAGACGGATTCGCACTCGGGCGTGAAAAAAGTTTGAAAACGCACAAAGGCGTGAAAGGTTTAAATGACAAAAAGACGGACGCACATTAAGGCGATGGTATTCGCACAAGGCGTAAAAGTTTGAATTGACCACGAGGGCCAAGAAAAAGTTTTAAAATGGTCACGGGGGACCAAAGAAAGGTTAAGCGTTTTGGACGCGTTAAAAATGGAATGATGATTGCCCGAACAACGAGACATACGTCACGCATGTAACACCCATATAGAGATTGCCTAGGATCTCTTACGAGTATTAAAATTTCGTACCGGATACATTGAATACAATACAGAAAGTTCACATTTAGTTATACATAATAGGAATCCTCATACAATTCATTATCCGATACACTTTTCCTTAACATTATTTACAACATAATACACCAATATATACAAACATCCAAATATAACATAAGCTGCACGATCAATCCAAAGCTTTCTCTTTACCTTTACGTCGTGCTTCCTGCGAACCTGCACCAGAAGGAAAGGGATGAGACATAACGGCTCAGTGAGCTCCGGCCCTACCTATTGTTGGCAACCACGGGGGAAACCTAGGGTCGCCGTGCCTACTCTCGGCAATCTTGGGGATACCTACGATCGCCGTTATTCTTTACTTATTTCGCGATCAGGGGAAAACCTAAGATCGCTGCATGTCTTAATCATATGCTTGTCTTATTCTAATTTAGTGGTCTTGGGGACATCCTATGACCACTTCTTTCTCTGCTGACTAATCATCATATCTCATAATTATTTCATAAGTGATACTTTAAATCATTCTTAATTATAAAGTTAGTAAGTCAGCGTTGAACAAACAATAATTATCTGAGTTCATTTTACGGAGTGCATCCAGGTGGAGTAACCCCGAAGTACATCTCCCTTCTACCGGTGAAACTTCCTATCATATCAGGATAACACCGGACTCCTCTTGTCGTCGTGCGGTCATCCTTGCGGAATAACACATCCCACTAGCGTGAACCTCCTGTGTCCCACTAGCGTGAACAACAGAAGACACGACTTAATTAATAATCTTAACTTACGCGTATACCTCCCATGTCCCACTAGCGTGAACGACGGAAGACGCGATTAAATAATCTTTTAACTTATGCATGAACCTTTCGTGTCCCACTAGCGTGAACGATGAAAGTCACGACTTAATATTCTTTCGTAATAGTCTTTACTTTTGCGTGAACCATTCGTGTCCCACTAGCATGAACAACGAAGGCCACGGCTTAATATCTTAATAAATCTTGACTACTTAACCTATAAAAGGTCCTAAACTTGAATTCTGTATTGTTCTTGGCTTGCATGTACCTAAGTGAGTGTAGGGATTTGCTTATAAAGAGATAATCCCATTACTAGCTCCTTTACTTCTCTATGCAACTTAGGGATTTAAGTATTCATCTCCCAATATTGTTCCTATTCCTCATCCTACCTTATTCTATACATTGCCACAAGGGCATAAATTTTGGTGGCCAGAAAATCGCGGGCCGATTGGACAAAATCGGGGGCCGAAGTTTGTCGTGACTACCATGAAGGTCAAGCAACGAAATCGGTGGCCGATTCTAGGAAATCGGTGGCCGATTTCTGCATCTGCAAAACTCAAAATTCTGCTTCCTTGGCTATTCCAATCCTATCAAATCATCATAACAGTTTATGGGAATAAATTTCCAAGACATATTGGTAGGTTACAACACAATTCATCAAAGAATTAGCAAACAAATAGATTTAGGGTACAATTCCCAAACTTAGCTCAAAATACATAATTGCACTAAACTTACTCAAGCGGGTTCTAAAACCCTGTGGAGCTCACCTTAAATCTCAGATGGTGCTTGCTAAGTTCTGGTTTTCCAAAAGCCCTAGCTTCAATTCTACCACTTCTCTTGACTCTTTCTTAACTCTCTTGGTTTCTTTCTCTTGTTCTAGCTTTCCAAACCAAGCTTGCTTGCAAGAACTTCTACAAGGATTTAGATTAAGAATTGATGGGTTGATGGAGAGGGAGAGGAGGCGTGTGAGAAGAGGGGAAGAGGAAGAGAGGGCTGATTTTGGTAGAGTGAGAAGAATGAAAAAGTTAGCAAGAAATATCTTGCTTCAATTTTTAAATAATCTTCCTTTTACAATTATTTACCATAATGCCGTGCCTCTTATTTACAAAATTGCCATGCTCCTTAAATAACTTCTAACACTGATAACTGATACTCATAAGCGGGATATTACAATCTACCCCCCTTAAAGAAATTTCGTCCTCGAAATTTAGAATTTATCTGAAAATAGATGCAGATAATTCTCTTGCATCTCTGATTCCAGCTCCCACGTAGCTTCGCCATCGGGAAAACCTTTCCATATCACCTTAACAATAGGAATTTCTTTGTTCCGCAAAGACTTAACATCACGATCAATTATCTGATCTGGCTCAGGTTGAAATGTTAAATCTGATCTCAAGTCAATACTGTCCAACTCTACTGGTTGAAAAGGATCGGGGATGAATTTCCTCAATTGAGAGACATGGAAAACATCATGCAAACCTGACATAGCCGGTGGCAGCGCTAACTGATAAGCTGCTGGACCGACACGTCGAAGTATCTGAAATGGTCCAACATACCTTGGACAAAGTTTCTTGGTTCTGAATGCTGTTCTTAGGCCAAACTTAGGTGTGACTTTGAGGAATACATGATCTCCCACTTCAAACTCTAAAGGCCTTCGCCTTTTGTCTGCATAACTTTTCTGGCGACTTTGGGCTATTCTCATCTTATCCTGAATGGATTTAATTTTCAAAGTAGTCTCCTGAATAATTTCTGGTCCCAAAATGCTCTTATCTCCGACCTCCGCCCAACACAGTGGGGTTCTACACTTTCTACTATACAAAGCTTCATAAGGTGCCATTCCGATACTAGAATGATAACTGTTGTTGTACGAAAATTCAATCAAAGGTAGGTGATCATTCCAACTTCCTCCATCTTCTAGGATACATGCACGTAACATATCCTCTAATGTCTGAATAGTTTTTTCGGATTGTCCGTCTGTTTGAGAATGATGGGACGTGCTCATCTTTAATCTCATCCCTAAAGCTTTCTAAAAAGCTTTCCAAAAGTGGGATGTGAAGATCGGATCTCTATCCGATACAATACTAGTAGGCACACCATGGAGTTTCACAATCTCCGAGATAAACAATTCGGCATACTGAGAGGCTCGGTAAGTAGTCTTGACCGGCAAGAAATGAGCCGACTTGGTTAACCGGTCCACTATTACCCAAATGGAGTCATGTCCTCGCTGTGTCCGAGGTAATCCACTCACAAAATCCATCGTTATCTCTTCCCATTTCCATTGAGGAATTTCCAAAGGTACTAACATTCCTGCATGCCTTTGATGTTCAATCTTTACCTGCTGGCATACAATGCATCGCGACACAAACTCCGCAATATCCCTCTTCATGCTAGGCCACCAATAATCTCTCTTCAAATCTTGATACATCTTGGTAGTACCTGGATGAATGCTAAAACTGCTCTTGTGCGCCTCTTCTAAAATCAACCTTTTCAATTCCGCATTATTCGGAACATAAATTCTTCCTTCAAACAGTAACGTGCCATCTGGTGCAAAAGAAAACTCTGACTGACCAATTTTTCTTTGAAGATCCATATCCATAGTTTGCGCTTGTGCAATCCTAGACCGTAGGTCACACGAAATCTCTAACTTGTTCAACAGGATGCCACCATCCAAATCGGTAACATGGAGGTTAAGATCTCTAAACTTTTCATATAACCCACATGTATGCATCATCACTTCAGCTTTAACTAAAGCCTTTCGACTCAAAGCATCTGCTACCACATTTGCCTTTCCTGGGTGGTATTTCAAATCAAAATCAAAATCTTTCAAGTATTCCATCCATTGTCTCTGCCTCATGTTTAGGTCTCGTTGATCAAACAAATATTTCAAACTTTTGTGATCACTGAATAAATCAAACTGTGCACCATACAAATGATGCCTCCATATTTTCAATGCAAATACTATAGCAGCTAACTCAAGATCATGGGTGGGGTAATTATCTTCATGAGTCTTGAGCTGTCTAGATGCATAAGCTATCACATTTTCCCCTTGCATAAGAACACTACATAGTCCTTTAGAGGATGCATCGCAGAAAATGGTGTACCTCTTTGCAGGATCCGGTATTGCCAACATGGGTGCTTTAGTTAACTTTCTTTTCAAAACCCTGAAACTCTCTTCACATTCTTCGTCCCAAATAAAGGGCACATCTTTTCTGGTAAGGCGTGACAGAGGTAAAGCAATATGAGAAAACTTCATAATAAACCTTCAATAGTAACCTGCCAAGCCTAGAAAGCTCCTGACTTCAGTCACATTCTTGGGTCTTTCCCAACTGAGAACGGCTTCAACTTTGGACGGATCAACAACTACTCCTCCTTGAGAAATAACGTGACCCAAAAACTTAATCTCAGACAACAAAAACTCACACTTGCTGAATTTAGCATACAACTGTTTGTCTCTGAGGACATTCAAAACAATTCCCAAGTGTTGAGCATGTTCCTGAGGATCCTTGGAATAGATCAATATGTCATCTATGAAAATCACCACGAATTGATCCAGGTAAGGTTGAAATATTCTATTCATGTAATCCATAAATACAGCTGGAGCATTAGTTACACCAAAAGGCATAACCAGAAATTCATAGTGTCCATAGCGCGTTCGAAACGCCGTTTTGGACACATCAGAAGACTTAATTCGGATCTGATGGTAACCTGACCGTAGATCAATCTTGGAAAATACCGTTGCTCCTTTGAGCTGATCTAGGAGATCATCGATCCTTGGAAGATGATATTTGTTCTTGATAGTCACTTTATTCAGTTGGCGGTAATCTATACACAGCCTCATGCTTCCATCTTTCTTCTTGACTAACAGAACTGGAGCACCCCAAGGTGACACACTGGGTCTGTTAAAATGCTTCTGGATTAACTCCTCGAGTTGAGTTTTCAGCTCTCTAAGCTCTGTTGGTGACATTCTATACGGTGCCACAGATACCGGCTCCGCTCCTGGAATTAAATCAATAGAGAACTCCACCTCACGCTCTGGAGGCAAACTAGTTACTTCTGAAGGAAAAACATCTAAGTACTCATTCACAACAGGTATATCACTGGGACTTAACTCTGTTTCTGCTGCCACAGTGAGCATAACATAAAATCCTTTATCTTGAGCACAAATGAATTGAATTAACTGATGAGTACGATTAATTAATTCAGACAGAGCTACACCTTCCGTCGTATCACTTGTCGGCATATAAATACTCTTCTCGGAACATCCGATGTACACATGGTTAGCGGAGAGCCAATCCATGCCTAAGATCACATCAAGTTGCTCCATCGGGAGGCATACTAAGTCAACATAATAAGTCTTGCTAGACACAGTGATAGGACAGTTTTCACAAACATAGCTTGCCTCAATTCCGCCTTCAGTAGAGGTAGATACTAACATTGGAGGATTCAACGGAGACAAAGGTAATTGCAGCGTCTCAACACATTTGTATGAAATAAAAGAACAAGTAGCGCCACAATCAAAAAGAACTTTTACTGGATTTGAACCAAGATAGCACATACCGACAATCAAGTCTTCATTAGCCAAAGCCTTCACGCCATCTAAGGAGTACACCCTGCCTTTGCTAGTGGTAGTTCCTTCGGTTGTTCCTTTACCACGCCTATTAGGACACTCTAATATAAAATGTCCTAGCTGCTTACATCCGTAACAAATACCAGCACCTATCAAGCACTCTCCTTTGTGCATCCTACCACACGTCTTGCAAGTAGGATAAGTCCGTGTAGGATTAGATTGTGGAGAGTATGTCTGTTTCTCTCTCTGAGGAGATCCTTTTGGCTTGAGCTTGTCATGATACTTATCTGACATTCTACTCTTCTTCTTTTCAAAAGCTGCCGCTCTTTCCTTCGAGGATTTAGCAAGTCCTGCTTCAACCACCAAACTATCATGCACCAGTTCATCATAACTTGCAGTTCTTTGAAGACTCACTGCAGTGTCTATTTCACCTCTTAAACCTCGTTTGTACTGATTCATCTTCCAGACTTCATTCTCAGCATACTCATTGTGCGTGGAGTAGTAGGACAGCTCTTCAAACTTCTTTGTGAACTCTGTCACTGACATACTACCCTGTTTCAACTCCAAGAACTCTTGCTCCTTCTTTACCTTGTAAGACAAAGGTAAATATTTTTCCAACATCACTTCTTTAAAGTTCAACCAGTTTACTTCTATACCATTAGCTTCCATCCTGCGCTGAGCAGATTCCCACCAATCTTCTGCTGCGCCTCTGAGTTGATTTGTGGCATAGACCACTTTGTCCTCTTCTGAACACTCGGCCATTCTAACGATCTTTTCCATCTGTTTAATCCACTTCCTAGCTTCTTGAGGTTCACCTTCTCCATTAAACTCCGGAGGGTGATGTCTATTATATTCCCGGAACACGGGGTTACCAATTGCGGGAGGAGGTGGTGGCTGTGGATGGAAACCCTGCCCTTGCTGCATCATTTCCATCCATTGTTGTTGGGCTTGAGCCTGTTGCTGAGCTTGTTGTTGCATCATCAGCATCATCTGCTGATACTGTAATGCGTTTTGAGCTTGCTGCTCTTGATACTGCTGCTGCCAGGCTTGCTGCTGCTGTATCATTTGTTCCCACGAATTCATACTGGGTCCTCCACTTTCATCACTGGCTTGATTAGCACGAGGTCTACCGGGTCCTCTTCTTCTCCCAGACATCTTATCCTAGCTGTCATATACAAGTCAAAGTGATCAGTTTTAACTGAATATAACATCTAGAATAATGTCCTGGATCCAAGAGATCCACAAACTTGGATTGTACTTTAATGACCCAAGGCACGGTCTGAATCAACCTGCTCTGATACCAAATTGTAACACCCATATAGAGATTTCCTAGGATCTCTTACGAGTATCAAAATTTCGTACCGGATACATTGAATACAATACAGAAAGTTCACATTTAATTATACATAATAGGAATCCTCATACAATTCATTATCCGATACACTTTTCCTTAACATTATTTACAACATAATACACCAATATATACAAACATCCAAATATAACATAAGCTGCACGATCAATCCAAAGCTTTCTCTTTACCTTTACGTCGTGCTTCCTGCGAACCTGCACCAGAAGGAAAGGGATGAGACATAACGTCTCAGTGAGCTCCGGCCCTACCTACTGTTGGCAACCACGGGGGAAACCTAGGTTCGCCGTGCCTACTCTCGGCAATCTTGGGGATACCTACGATCGCCGTCATTCTTTACTTATTTCGCGATCAGGGGAAAACATAAGATCGCTGCATCTCTTAATCATATGCTTGTCTTATTCTAATTTAGTGGTCTTGGGGACATCCTATGACCACTTCTTTCTCTGCTGACTAATCATCATATCTCATAATTATTTCATAAGTGATACTTTACATCATTCTTAATTATAAAGTTAGTAAGTCAGCGTTGAACAAACAATAATTATCAGAGTTCATTTTACGGAGTGCATCCGGGTGGAGTAACCCCGAAGTACATCTCCCTTCTACCGGTGAAACTTCCTATCATATCAGGCTAACACCGGACTCCTCTTGTCGTCGTGCGGTCATCCTTGCAGAATAACACGTCCCACTAGCGTGAACCTCCTGTGTCCCACTAGCGTGAACAACAGAAGACACGACTTAATTGATAATCTTAACTTACGTGTATACCTCCCATGTCCCACTAGCGTGAACGACGGAAGACGCGATTAAATAATCTTTTAACTTATGCATGAACCTTTCATGTCCCACTAGCGTGAACGACGAAAGTCACGACTTAATATTCTTTCGTAATAGTCTTTACTTTTGCGTGAACCATTCGTGTCCCACTAGCGTGAACAACAAAGGTCACGGCTTAATATCTTAATAAATCTTGACTACTTAACCTATAAAAGGTCCTAAACTTGAATTCTGTATTGTTCTTGGCTTGCATGTTCTTAAGTGAGTGTAGGGATTTGCTTATAAAGAGATAATCCCATTACTAGCTCCTTTACTTCTCTATGCAACTTAGGGATTTAAGTATTCATCTCCCAATATTGTTCCTATTCCTCATCCTACCTTAATCTATACATTGCCACAAGGGCATAAATTTTGGTGGCCGGAAAATCGGGGGCCGATTGGACAAAATCGGGGGCTGAAGTTTGTCGTGACTACCATGAAGGTCAAGCAACAAAATCGGTGGCCGATTTCTGCATCTGCAGAACTCAAAATTCTGCTTCCTTGGCTATTCCAATCCTATCCAATCATAATAACAGCTTATGGGAATAAATTTCCAAGACATATTGGTAGGTTACAACACAATTCATCAAAGAATTAGCAAACAAATAGATTTAGGGTACAATTCCCAAACTTAGCTCAAAATACATAATTGCACTAAACTTACTCAAGCGGGTTCTAAAACCCTGTGGAGCTCACCTTAAACCTCAGCTGGTGCTTGCTAAGTTCTGGTTTTCCAAAAGCCCTAGCTTCAATTCTACCACTTCTCTTGACTCTTTCTTAACTCTCTTGGTTTCTTTCTCATGTTCTAGCTTTCCAAACCAAGCTTGCTTGCAAGAACTTCTACAAGGATTTAGATTAAGAATTGATGGGTTGATGGAGAGGGAGAGGAGGCGTGTGAGTAGAGGGGAAGAGGAAGAGAGGGCTGATTTTGGTAGAGTGAGGAGAATGAAAAAGTTAGCAAGAAATATCTTGCTTCAATTTTTAAATAATCTTCCTTTTACCATTATTTACCATAATGTCATGCCTCTTATTTACAAAATTGCCATGCTCCTTAAATAACTTCTAACACTGATAACTGATACTCATAAGCGGGATATTACAACGCATTCGTGCAACCGGGGTTTGGAGAGACATACGTCAAGCCATTCCTTTTTCATTCAAGTTCTTGTTTCATTGAAACTCAAAGAAATCTTAAAGGGACAAAACACTTGGTTAGAAACTTAAAGGAAAGTTGTTGAAAATTACGAACGAAATTGTTGTTCGAGTTTATTGAAAATCATGAACATGGCTTGTTGCTTAAGTTATTGGAACTCAAGAATAAGTGTTATTCAAGTTTGAAAGATGAACAAATCATGGAAATATGCATAAGTTTGGAAAATGCACAAGTTCGGCTCAATTTTGAGTTTGGTTTTAAAAAGTGAGCAAGTTTGGCTCAAGTTCATGTTTTGATTGAAAATCATGAAAAATGTTATTGTTCAAGTTTGGTTTCGAGAATAATGAACTTAGCTTATGCTCAAGCTTGATTTTGAAAGTTTTAGAACATAACTTGTTTTGCAAGTTATTCAAAATTTATTGCTCAAAACTTGTGAAGTTTCCAACATCATGCAAAAACTTGGTATGGTTTGAAAAAAAATGAGTTTTAACCCTCTTAGGTTCTGAATCATTAATTAGATCCTCAAAAATTTGGCCTTTGTAAGCCTGAATTCATGTTCTGAGTTTTACAGTCTTCGCAGAGCAACCAGAACTTGGCTCTGCGAACCTAAGTTCTGTCATGGTCGCAGAGCGACCATGACTTTGCTCTGCGAAGTATGCGAAAAATTGAGCTCAAAAGCTGCTTCTGAACAGAAATTCAGAAGCTGCTCCTGAGCATGCTTCAGAACCTGAAGGGGGTTAAAAAGCTTTGCAAATTTGGAAGAAAAGAAGTACAACAACTGAGATTTAGTGTTTTGCAACTTTGAGATTCCCTTTGAGTTTCAAAAGGGGTTTTTTGTGCAAAAATGAAATTAAACAATGTAAATGATGCAAACAGCAAACAAAATGAAAGATAGAGACTTTAGAACACTTACAGAACTCCTAGCAATGCTTGTGCAAGAGATAGGAAGTGGCTTGGTTGATTGTTTTTGCAAGGTTGGAATGTTAGAGGTTATGGATAACAAATAGCTTAAATGTTCCAATTGGTTTTTGAACTGTTTTCTCTACTCTCACAATGCTGCAATGTAATGGTTTTTCAAGTGTAAGTAAGTGTATTCAGTTGTTAGTAATTGTGTGTTTGTTCAAGCATTGCATTCCTTTAAATAAGCAAAATGAGGATCAATTGCAATGATGGAATATCTATAGAGTTCAGCTGATTTGTGAGCTAAAACCAGGCTATCTTGCTTTGCATTTAATGCAAAAGTGAAGAGGGGACATTGACTTGCAACCTTGGTCAAGATCTTGGTCAAATCCAGCCATTAATAAAGCTGATCTTGGATAGCAATGATGAGAAAAAATCTGAAAAACAGGGCAGCTTTGCAATTGGGTTGTTCTTGGGATCAATCCTTGCAATCTTGAGAGGTCAAGCAAGGAAAACGTGTACTGCCATGTACAGAGATTGGGGGAAGCAAAAAGAGCATGTGGGCTGGTGTGAGGAAGGAGAAAAACAGCTGAAAACAGGGCAGTACAAACAGCCTTTTTTGCAAGTAAAACCACCTATGTTTGACTGGTTTTGAGGGAGAAAGAAGGAAGAAAAGGGAACAAGCAGCTGGCTGGCAAGCTCAGGGTTAATGACAGGTCAATTGGGAGGGACAAGAGCTGACCAAGGGCAGCCCAATTGCTTGAGCACATGCTAGGTTGGAAGGAAAACCATCTTACCTTAACCTTTAATGTCACACATTTGATTCTTGCTTTGCTGCATTTAATCAGCCACAATTGGCAATAACAATAATAATAATAATGATAAAGGTTAACAATAATAACTATAAATGAAAACAAAAGACATAAATCAAAAAGATTTAAAATCTGCAGAAAATTCGCAGAGTTCGCAGAGCGAAGGTGACTTTGCTCTGCGAACTCCCCTTTTCTTTTTTTTGTATTTTCTTTAAAATAATAATAAAAATCAAAAAATGATAATAGTAATGGTAATAATGATGATGGCAATGATGATTATAATAAAGATGGTAACAACAAAATAATGATGAAAGAGATAAAAATAGTAGTAAATGGTAAAAATAATATTGATAATAAATGATGATAAAACATTAACAAAACATAATAATAATAATATTAATGAAAAAAGGTAATAGCACTAGTATTAATAAGGATAATGATAATATTAATAACAATGATAGTAATGATATTGATGGTGATGCATATTAATAAATAAAATCTAAAATGAAGATAAAATAATAAAAGGTAAATAAAATAAGAAAAATTGAAAATTATAATGGAATGAGAAATAATTTCATGATAATGAACTAAGAAAAATATGAGTCAAAAAATGGGGTATGACAGATGCCCCTATTTAAGTTTCTTCGCCACAGGACGGGTCGAAGAGACTTAAATATATAAAGTACACCATTTTTGACTAAATATTTTTCTTGAATTGAAAATGCTATGAATGCATGCAATGCAATGCTGCGAATGCTCGTAATGCAAGTATGAATGCAAAGAAGGCAAAGATGACCCGACTGGGGATAAAAAGAGACAAAGGGATACCCAGGTTCGTTAAAGACGCGGGATCCGACTCTACTAGGGATAGTGTTCCACTGGGGAAAGGGTTGTCTACTACCAGAATGATAGCTTAATAAAGACAACAGATCAAGATTACTTTGGTGGTTTCACCGGGGATTTCATCTCACCTACTACCGTTATGATGGTAGCTTAATGAAGGTAAGAGAAGACAAAGTATGCTAATCACTGAGGAAATTATTTTACCTACTACCGTTGTGACGGCAGCTTAATGAAGGTAAAAATAATATAAATGTCAGCCGTTCGGGTTAAATTCCGAACCACTGATGACAAGAAACAAAGATAAAAGTCAGCTGTTCGGGTTAAATTCCGAACTACTGATGACAAGAAAACAAGGGTAAACGTTAGTCGTTCCGGTTAAATTCCGAACTACTACTGAGGATAAGAAACAAAGGTAAAACGTCGGTCGTTCGGGTTAAATTCCGAACTACCGATGAGGACAAGAAACAAAGATAGAACGTCGGTCGTTCGGGTTAAATTCCGAACTACCGATGAGGACAAGAAACAAAGATAAAGGTCAGCTGTTCGGGTTAAATTCCGAACTACCACTGGGGATAAGAAAACAAGGGTAAACGTTAGTCGTTCGGGTTATATTCCGAACTACTACTGAGGATAAGAAACAAAGGTAAAACGTCGGTCGTTCGGGTTAAATTCCAAACTACCGATGAGGACAAGAAACAAAGATAGAACGTCGGTCGTTCGGGTTAAATTCCGAACTACCGATGAGGACAAGAAACAAAGATAAAGGTCAGCTGTTCGGGTTAAATTCCGAACTACCACTGGGGATAAGAAAACAAAGGATAAAAGTCAGCTGTTCGGGTTAAATTCCGAACTACCACTGAACGAGAAACAAAGGTAAAAGTCAACTGTTCGGGTTAAATTCCGAACTACCACTGAACGAGAAACAAAGGATAAAAGTCAGCTGTTCGGGTTAAATTCCGAACTACCACTGAACTAGAAACAAAGGTAAAAGTCAGCTGTTCGGGTTAAATTCCGAACTACCACTGAACGAGAAACAAAGGATAAAAGTCAGCTGTTCGGGTTAAATTCCAAACTACCACTGAACGAGAAACAAAGGTAAAAGTCAGCTGTTCGGGTTAAATTCCGAACTACCACTGAGGATAAGAAAGGATAAAAGTCAGCTGTTTGGGTTAAATTCCGAACTACCACTGAGGATAAGAATTAGATAAAAACTGTGCACAAGTGTTCGTTAAAGAACCGTCACTTGGCAACAACACTGGGGAATATGCACAAGCTGTTCATTGAAGAACTACCACTTGGCATAAAGACATAATGAAAAGATGCGCAAGCTGTTCGTTTGAACTGCCACTTGGCATAAAAAGGGTGACATCTCTGGACCCGACAGACTGGGGATGACACTTGGGGAAAAGGAGGTTACGAACCGTTCACGATTGATTGGTAAGACTCATGGTGGTTAACGCAGCCATGTATGAATGATACTGTGGTATGTTACATGCATGAATGTACATATGCATGAATGTATGAATGTATGGATATACGAACGTACAAATGTACGAATGCATGAATGTATGAATGTACAAATGTACAAATGTATGGCTTTCACTGCGAATGTTGTGTGAAAGATTGACTCGCAATGGGGATACTCAAACCGTTCGTTAAAGAACTGCCCATTGGTTTAAGAATATGATGAAAGGTTGCACAAGCTGTTCGTTAAAGAACTACCACTTGGCAAAAACAGGTGGCACCACTAGACCAGACAGACTGGGGATGACACCTGACTGATTTGATTAATTGCACGACCGACAAACTTGATGAGACAAGATAGACCGGTAAAATGAAAAATGGACCGACGTCGCATTGCAAACACTCGGTAATCTTCAATGGGGATGATGTCACAGGGGATACATCCAAAAAAAATGATGGGGTAAAGCCGCGATAATAAATAAAAATACCTCATGGGGAGATTGTTAATCCACTGGGGAAATCGTGTTAATCCGCTGGGGAGAAGAACTGATGGTTCCGCCGGGGATGCTTATGCTTTGGTTGGCAAATCTTTGCCTGAATCGTCCTTTCGGGGCTCTCGATTCATTGGGGATATTCCCTTTTGATTTACTGATGACTTTGCTGGGGAATCCCTTTTAGCAATTTGACCATGCATGGCCTGCGAAGTTTATCCGTTTTCAGGACAGATATTGACGCACACTTCAAATATTCACGAGTTCAAAAGGAATAAGTTTGTTATTTTATAAAAGATAAAAGACTCACAAAATAAATTTTGAAAAAGTTTTGTTTTAAAGTACTATCATCAAAAAATAGAAGAAATGAATGAATAGAATAATTGGGAATTTGATAAAAAGGCAAAAAGAATGCTGGGAAGAAAATTTATTGATGGGGTGGTGGCCTGCCAAGGGCGTGACTTTTTTTTTTTTTTTTGTGATCGTGCTTGGGAGTGCTGATGACAAATGGGCCTTTTGTAGTAGATTGAGGAATGTCAATGACGACTGGGCTTTTTGTGAATTGTGGGGGGAGTGGCAAGCATGGTTGGACCTTTTGAATGATTGTGTATCGGGCATGGTTTAAACTTGTGGGTGCCAATGAGAATTGGACTTTTGTTGGATTTTCATGATTCATATGAGATTTGCGCAGACAATTTTGATGCTCCCATTAATCCATGATAGCACTAAAAGATTTGAAACAATACCAAACACAAAATTTATATCGTACAATTTAAGTTAAAAACATGTTTATCAATGAACCAACCTAACACACATTTGAGTAAATGAATAAATTGAATATTAAATGTGGGGGGGTATTGAACACTCATCCGGCAAGTTTGCTAACATTCCGATCGAGTTATGTGTCTATCTAATCATCGTTTCTAAAAGCACAAAAGCATTGATCACAAGGTCTTTGAGGGTTGTAATTTGGCTTGGTTACAGAAGAAATGTCATATGTGGGGAAATTGAATTCAAAAGGCCAAGCAAAAAGGAACATTCTTTCTAATTTACACCCTTCCTTCTTATTCAATCACGACTCTTGGTGATTTATAATCATTTTCCTCTGATCTTGACAACTCTTTGATTTATTGATTTTTCTTTTTCTTTTCTCTTTTCTTTTTATTGGTTTGCTTTTCTTTCTTTCTTTCTTCTTTTTCTTTTTCTTGGTTGTCAAGATCAATTACAAAATTTACTATTTCTTGACTTTCACAACCTCCTTTTTTCAACTTAATCAAAGCTGATACCCTAATTGAATGTTCCTTCCTCTTTTGGCAAGGGACAATAATCATGATGGTTAAGGGTTCAAAAATGAAAGAAAATTATCAGAATTCAGTGATGATTTAACCATGAACTGAATTTTTTTACAAACTCCGGCAATCTCATTAAGCAATTGAGCTTATGAAAATTGGCAGTTCATAGTTAATGATTCTGATTCATTAGGCTCAAAAGGGGTTAACAAATACCCACTTCTCACAGGGTGGGCTATTTCTGGTCAAGTGTTTTTACTCATTCTCAAAAAATGCCTCGGTCATGTCAATGCTTTCATACAATTTAAAACAACATTCAGATTTAACATAAAAGGATCGAGTTAAACCAAAACTGCCGGTCTCCTGCATATGTATAATGATTTTGAGGATTCCTCACATTTTGGCTGGTTCTAAATGGCTCACTGAATAAACATATCAACAACGCAAACTGTATAGTATAACTTTTGCACCGAGTACATATTCTCGTTCCAAGTTTAATCATAGAAAAACAGAACATGTATTTTAGCTTTGCGCAAATTAATCAAATTTTATCATTACCATTCATCTATGGCTGCATCAATTAACTTTGGATCAATCCGTTTTGAGAAGATTTGTCAATTTCAAATTACTAATGATCCATAGCAAAAAAATTTGACATTTAAGCATATTAAAATTTAACAGGCATTAATGATGATGATTCAAAAGCCAGATAATAAAAGAAAGAGTACTCAATATAAATAATAACAAAGCAGAGTACAAATACGGATACAAAACAATAAACACCAGAAGTTTTTAAGAGTACATCAAAAACATAAGGAAATAAGAAACATCAAAATGAAAAGCAAAAGCATCAAAAATATCAAAAAAGGGAGCCACTCAAGGAGTGCGAGCCTCGTCGTCCTCGGTGTCCTCATCCTCATCCTCCTCATCATCATCATCCTCGTCATCATCACCATCACCTCCATGGCCTCCGACAGCTGCACCGCTACCACCACCCTCTAAGTACTCGGGCATATCACCAGGCCAAGCTGCATGAGCTGCAAACATCTCCGATGGCAGTATCTGGAGTGCAGGATCTGCTGGCCTGCCCATCTGTATCTGGAGCCGGTACATGGAGTCATGCATCATAGTCATGCACCTATGGTTGGAAGCATTCTGCTCCCATGAGAAAGTACAGGTGTGGTGGCCCTGTGATACAGGTGGGGGTCTGGGTCGTGGCTGCTGCGCCGTCGCTGCTCTCCTCCCCGTGCAATGTCTCGCAATGTAATCATCCGTGATCGGATTCTTAATAGTCTCAGAAACATGTGGGGGGATTACTACACGCGCATCCCGGCAGAGACCCATAATCAGGCCCGGGAATGCGAGGGGGCACATCTTCTTGGCCGGAGGTTTTATGCCACTTTCTACCACTATTTTGAGCTCCTGAGCAATCACCCTAGCTACATCCACTTGCTTGTGGGTGAGGATGTAGTAGATCAAGGGTGTGACATCTAAAGTGGTGGAGGATGTGTGGCTTTTTGGCTTTATGTTATGGACGATGAGGTGGAAAATAACCTGTGCATATGTGGTGAGGTTATTTTTTATGGCCTTGGTAGGCTGTTCTGATGCATTAAGCTTATAACCTCTCCCTGATTGAAAAATGGTTTGGGCATAGAGGTCATGGTTCCAATTCCCCCGGTTTTGGTGCCTATGGAAGGCACATAACTCCTCATCATCAAGCTGGAGGGGGTTACGAAGGTAGGTGTTTATGGCTTCGCGGTCGAATCTAATGACGCGACCACGAACCATAGTCTGGTAGGTGAATTCCCCTTCGGGATCAGCGGGAATAACATTCGCATAAAATTCCCTGATGATGTTGTAGTTCAGGTTCAATGGAGGGTTCACTAAAATTCCCCAATTGCGGGAATCTATCAACCGTGCTAACTCCCGATAAGTGCCCAGCTCACTTATTATAAATTGCCTTTCGGCCCAAAATGTCCTTCGGAGGAGCTCCTCATATCTTTCTTGATTGCGGAGGCTAAGGAAACGAGAAGCATCATATGCCCCTTGTGGTCTTGACCCGGACGATTCGGCCCTTGATCGCTTTCCGGTTTGTTTTGGCGCCATCTACAAGAAAAGAAACAAAATCAGTAAACAGCAGAAATAATCCTAAGCAATATGAGACGAAACCAATTGAATTGGAAAGGAAAAATGGAAGAGGATGGTGTTCTGTTCTGTCATTTTCGCACTGCGAACGTAGGGTCGCAGTGCGAAGTTGAACGTGCAATTCTGGGTTGCCCAGAACAAAGGTCGCAGTGCGAAGTTGAACTTTGCTCTGCAACCATGACAGAAAAAATGCAAATTCCCACAGAAATCTACCCTAAACCCTTGGTTAAGCTTCATACAATGCATGCTTAGACAGATGATTCAGATTTACTTAATGGGTATAAAAACATTTAACACAGCAACTAGTTTCAATTCAGTTTCTACAAAATGGGTAAAATAAATTTGTGCAAAAATCACTTAAAAATGGAAAGGAATAAGTCTGTTTCAACTACCCACAATGCATGTTTACTGAATCGCAACTTAACATAGCAATCTAGGAATGAAATGAAGCTTAACACAAACTTAAACCCTAAAATGGAAGTTTCAAAATTAAAAACCCTAAGACACATGCTGCTCTAACACGAATCAGAAATAAAAGAAGAGAAAGAGAAAGAAATCGTACCTTGCTGTTTGTTCTGAATAGAATAAAACACGAATTTAATGGAGAAATGGAAAGATTCAAGAAAAATGGGTATGTTTTAGGGTTATTTTTTTTGAAAAGTTAGTGAAAAGAAATGAAGAGTTTTTAGTTTTAGGGGTTAATAAAAAATGAATAACGGTTGGATAAAAGAGAAAGGGTGAAATGGGTGGTTGGGGAGAGTAATGGAGGGTTAGTGATTTTGAAAACTGAGCTGACAGAATTCGCAAACTTCGCACTGCGAAGTACTTTTGCTCTGCGAACTTCAGAGTTAACTTCGCAGTGCGAAGATACTTTGCTCTGCGAAGTCATCAGACTCTGAAATTTTCAAAATTGCTGTAATATCCCGTTTAAATGTATCAGTTATAAGCGTTAGAAACTTCGTATGCAAGCAAGGGCAAAGTGGTATTAAGAGTAGTGGCATAATAGTAATTAAGCGGAAAAGGCTTTTTGGATATATATGAAATTTGGAAAGAGTTTCTACTCATTTCTTTCTCTCACAAAATCAGAATTTTTCCCTTCCTTTCTCCCCTCATTTTCGCCCCATATCCTCACTATCTTCATCATCAAATCTTCATCCTTTAAGCTAGTAAACTCCTTCCTAAACAATTGTGAGGCAAGCAAGCTTTTGTTGGGAAATTTTGGAGCAAGAACAAGAAGGAAAAGCCAAGGAAATAGAGGTGATCTTGAGTAGAGTTTTTGGAGCTTGAAGCTAGGGTTTGGAATCAAAACTTAGCAAGCAATCTTTGAGTTTGAGGTGAGCTCTTAGAGGGTTTTAGAACCCTACTTTGTTTAAGCTTTAAAGTCATAGTATTAAGAGTTATTTTGATGGAATCATGCCTTAATCCCTTGTTGGTTTGTGAATACATGTTTGGTATGTGTTATCTTGTTCACATGACATGGAAAAATCCATTCCCATAAGTTAATTGATGATTGGGGATGTTTGGGTTAGCCTAGGAAGTGAAATTTTGAGTGCTGCTGAAGCCAAAATCGTGCTCCGATTTATGGGCATCGTGCTACGATTTTATGTCCTGTTTTTCATGGAACTTTCGCAGAAAATCGTGCTCCGATATTCTCATATCGTGCTACGATATTGGCTCTCTTCAGCATCATTTTTCGTGTGTTTTGGCTTGGTAATAGGGAAGGATAAGGGATAGGCATGGCGTTAAAAGATGTATACATGTACTTCTAAGGTATATAGATGTGTTTAGGGAATGGTAATGGGATTACTTATTTATGAGTGAAGTCCCTACATTTCCATAACTTGTGCAAACATTAGGATATTGAAAGTATGAATGTATTACCCATCATAGTTATAGACAAGTTAATAGAGTTGGATCTCCAATAATTATAGGAGGCTTATGAGAACGTTAAGCCAAGATTATAGATTAAAGGTTATAGATTACAGAATTGTTATAGAATTAAAGTGTCAGATTATATGTTAAAGTTAAAGAATTAAAGATTAAAGATATTGGCGTGTTTACACGTTTTATAGTGGCGTGCTTGCACGTTTTACAGTGGCGTGTTCATCAGACTCCGGGATTCGCCGGATGGGACTTCTCCGAGAGGGTTGTCCACACGTTTTATAGGGAGTCCGGTGTTAGCCTGATATGATAGGAAATTCACCGGTTATAGGGAGACGTATCTCGGGGTTGCTCCACCCGGGGTGCCCTCCGTAAAATGAACTCAGATAATTGTTTGTTCAACGCTAACAGCTAACATAAAACACTTTATTCGTTTTATGATTTATAGTTACAGTTAAAGTTGTTATAGTTACAGTCACAGGAAGGTTACAGTCATAGAAAGGTTATAGTTAAAGTCATAGGCAGGTTAAAGACTTGGCGATTCTAGAATTCCCCTAAATTGCCAAGGTAGGCATGGCGACCCTAGGTTCCTTGTGGTTGCCAAACAGTAGGTTGGGTAGAGCTCACTGAGACATTATGTCTCATCCCATTCCTTCTGGTGCAGGTTCACAGGCAGGATCGCAATCAGCACGCAACAAGGGTAAGGAGAAGGCTACGGACTGATCGTGCTGTTGTTATATATTTGGATGATTGTATTATATGGATGTATTATATGTTGTGATACATGATGTACAAGTAACAAGAGAATTGTTTTAACTTTGGATGTAATATTACAGTGTGTTGTAATATTTGTATGAACTTTTATATTGTAAATTAATGTATCCAGTACGAAATTTTAATACTCGTATAAGATCCTAGGCAATCTTATTATGGGTGTTACAATTTGGTATCAGAGCAGGTCGATTCAGACTGTGCCATGGGTCATTAAAATACAATTCAAGTTTGAGGATCTCTTGGATCCGGGACATTATTCTAAATGTTATATCTGGTTGAAACTGATCACTTTGACTTGTGTATGACAGTTAGGATAAGATGTCTGGGAGGAGAAGAGGTCCTGGCAGGCCTAGATCAAATCAGGCTAATGCTGAGGAAGCCGGAGGAGACCCTAATATGCAATTTTGGGCACAAATGATGCAACAGCAGCAGGCGTTGCAGCAACAGTACTAGGAGCAGCAAGCTCAGGCTGCGTTACAGCATCAGCAGATGATGCTTATGATGCAACAGCAAGCCCAACAACAAGCCCAAGCTCAGCAAGAATGGATGGGAATGATGCACCATGGACAAGGTGCTCAACAGCAAACACCACCACCAGTAGTGGCTAATCCGTCCTACCGGGAGTTTAACAGAAATCACCCTCCTGAGTTCAATGGAGAAGGTGAACCTCCAGAGGCCAAGAGATGGCTGAAACAGATTGAGAAAGTGTTCCGGATGGTGGATTGCCCTGAGGAAAGTAAAGTTTTGTTGGCTACTAACTAGTTCAGAGGCGCAGCAGAAGATTGGTGGGAATCTGCTCAACGCCGAATGTTAGCAAACGATGTTGAAATCAACTGGGATAACTTCAAGGAAGCTATGATAGAGAAGTATATCCCGATGTCTTATAAGGTGAAGAAAGAACAGGAGTTTCTCGAGTTGAAGCAAGGTGGCATGTCAGTCACCGAGTTCACAAAGAAGTTTGAAGAATTGTCGTACTACTCCTCTCACAATGAGTATGCCGCAAATGAAAATTGGAAGATGAATCAGTATAGGCGTGGGCTGAGAGGTGAGATTGATACAGCAGTGAGTTTACAAAGGAATACTAGTTATGACGAGATGGTTCATGATAGTTTGGTTGCGGAAGCGGGTTTTGCCAAGACCGCGAAAGAGAAAGCTGCAGCATATGAAAAGAGAAAGGGAAAGTTTCCAGATAGATATCAAGAGAACAAGCCTAAGGGCTCCCCTAAGAGGGGCAAACAATCATCTTCACCACAGGCGGTGGTCATTTGTAAATTTTGCGGGAAGTCGCATTATGGTCAGTGCATGAGACAAACAGGTGTGTGTTTCGGGTGTAGGCAGCCGGGGCACATTTTGGCTAATTGTCCAGAAAGAAGAGGTAAAGGTGGAGCTGAAGGTACTACAACAAGTAAGGGCAGAGTGTACTCCCTTGATGGCCAGAAGGCTTTGGCTAATGAAGATTTAATTGCTGGTATGTGTTACTTAGGCCAAACTCCAGTTAAAGTGCTTTTTGATTGTGGTGCAACATGTTCCTTTATTTCTTACAAGTGTGTTGAAGCTTTACAATTGTCTATGTCACCGTTGATACCTCCTATGACGGTATCCACCGCTACTGAAGGCGGAGTAGTAGCTAGTTTTATATGTGAAAACTGCCCGATTACAGTATCTAGTAAGACATACTATATAGATTTGGTGTGTCTTCCCATGATACAACTTGATGTGATCTTAGGAATGGATTGGTTATCTGCTAACCATGTGTATATTGGATGTGCGGAGAAGTGCATTTTTATGCCTACAGATGATACGACCGAAGGTGTGGCTTTATCAGAGTTAATCAACCGCACGCATCAGCTTACTCAGCTTATGTGTGCCCAGGATAGTGGTTTTTATGTGATGGTTACTGTGACTTCAGAATCAGAACTGAGTCCCAGTGACATTCCTGTTGTCAATGAATATTTGGATGTTTTTCCTTCAGAGATAAGTAATTTACCCCCGGAACGGGAAGTTGAGTTTTCTATTGATCTCATCCCAGGATCAGAACCAGTATCAGTGGCGCCTTATAGAATGTCACCATCAGAGTTAAAGGAATTGAAGTCTCAGTTAGAAGACTTGATTCAGAAACATTTCATCAGGCCCAGTGTGTCACCTTGGGGTGCGCCAGTGTTGTTGGTTAAGAAGAAGGATGGTAGCATGAGATTATGCATTGACTACCGTCGGTTGAATAAAGTAACAATTAAGAACAAGTATCCGTTACCAAGGATTGATGATCTTTTGGATCAACTCAAAGGAGCCGCGGTGTTTTCAAAGATTGATCTCAGATCAGGATACCACCAGATTCGTATCAAATCGTCGGATGTGTCCAAAACGGCGTTCAGAACGCGTTACGGACATTATGAATTTTTGGTTATGCCATTCGGAGTGACTAATGCTCCAGCTGTGTTTATGGACTACATGAATAGGATTTTCCAGCCTTACCTGGATCAGTTTGTGGTAATCTTCATCGATGATATTTTGATTTATTCAAAGGACTCACAGGAACATGCTCAACATTTGAGGATTGTTTTGGACATCCTTAGAGAAAATCAGTTATATGCAAAATTCAGCAAATGTGAATTTTGGTTATCGGAAATCCAGTTTTTGGGGCATGTTATTTCTAAAGGAGGAGTGTCAGTTGACTCATCAAAGGTTGAAGCTGTCCTTAATTGGGCCAGGCCAACGAATGTAACAGAGGTTCGGAGTTTCCTCGGTTTAGCAGGTTACTACCGAAGATTTATTATGAGATTTTCACAGATTGCTTTGCCATTGACACGCCTCACAAGGAAAGATGTGCCTTTCGTCTGGGACGAAGACTGTGAGAAAAGTTTCCGGACTTTGAGGAAGAAATTATCCAAAGCTCCAGTATTAGCAATACCTGACCCTGAAAAGAAATATGTGGTTTATTGTGATGCGTCCTCTAAAGGACTGGGCAGTGTGCTCATGCAAGAAGGTAATGTGATAGCTTATGCTTCTCGACAGCTTAAATCTCACGAGGAGAATTACCCCACTCATGACCTAGAGTTGGCGGCAATAGTTTTTGCTTTGAAAGTGTGGAGGCACCATTTATATGGAGCACAATTTGACTTGTTCAGTGACCACAAGAGTTTAAAGTATTTGTTCGATCAACGGGAACTGAACATGAGACAGAGAAGATGGATGGAATACTTAAAGGATTTCGATTTTGAGTTAAAGTATCACCCTGGAAAGGCGAATGTAGTTGCTGACGCCTTGAGCAGGAAATCTTTAATTAAAGCAGAAGTGCTGATGCATACCTGTGGTTTGTATGAGAAATTTCGAGATCTTAATCTCAGCGTTACAGAATTGGATGATGGCGTCTTGATACAAAGATTAGAGGTCACTTGTGATTTGCGGTCCCGAATCGCACAAGCTCAAGAATCAGATGTGAATCTTCAGAGAAGGATTGGTCAGTCAGAATTTTCAAGGGCTTCGGATGGTACTCTGCTGTTTGAAGGTAGAGTTTGTGTTCCAAATGATGCTAGTTTAAAGAGGTTGATTTTAGAAGAGGCACACAAGAGTAGTTTCAGTATTCATCCGGGTACCACAAAAATGTACCAAGACTTGAAGAAGGATTATTGGTGGCCAGGGATGAAGACTGATATTGCGGAATTCGTATCACGTTGTATTGTGTGTCAACAAGTGAAAATTGAACATCAGAGGCCGGCAGGGATGCTTGTACCATTGGAGATCCCTCAGTGGAAATGGGAAGAAATCTCTATGGATTTTGTGACAGGGTTACCTCGGACTCAACGGGGACATGATTCAATTTGGGTAGTTGTCGATCGGTTAACAAAGTCTGCTCACTTTTTACCGGTTAGAACTACTTATAGGGCTGCTCAGTACGCAGATTTGTTCATAGCGGAGATTGTGAAACTACATGGTGTTCCGACCAGCATTGTGTCAGATAGAGATCCTATCTTTACTTCTTACTTCTGGAAGGCTTTCCAGAAGGCTTTGGGAACAAGGTTAAAGTTGAGTACGTCTCATCATCCTCAAACAGATGGACAATCAGAGAGAACTATACAGACATTGGAGGATATGTTACGTGCATGCATTTTAGAGGATGGAGCAAGTTGGAATAATCATCTGCCTTTGATAGAGTTTTCGTATAATAACAGTTACCATTCTAGCATCGGAATGGCACCCTATGAGGCACTGTATGGCAGGAGGTGTAGAACACCGCTTTGTTGGTCAGAGGTTGGAGACAAAAGTATTTTGGGACCTGAGATTATCCAGGAAACCACTTTGAAGATTAAATCCATTCAGGATAAGATTAAAACTGCTCAAAGTCGACAGAAGAGTTATGCGGACAAGAGGCGAAGACCTCTAGAGTTCGAAGTGGGAGATCATGTTTTCCTGAGAGTTACCCCTAAACTAGGATTACGAGGTGTTTTCAGAACAAAGAAATTGAGTCCAAGATTTATTGGGCCATTTGAGATACTTAAACGAGTCGGACCAGCAGCTTATCAATTGGCTCTGCCACCGGCGATGTCTGGATTGCATGATGTTTTCCATGTTTCACAGTTAAGGAAGTTCATTCCTGATCCTCACCAACCAATAGAGTTGGAATCTATCGACTTGAGATCGGATTTGACTTTTCGACCCGAACCGGAACGGATTATTGAACGTGATGTTAAAGTATTGAGGAGCAAAGAGATTCCAATAGTCAAAGTTATATGGAAAGGTTCTCCCTATGGTGAAGCTACATGGGAATTGGAATCAGAGATGATGGAGAGCCATCCGCATCTTTTTACAGGTAATTTCTAAATTTCGAGGACGAAATTTCTTTAAGGGGGGGTAGAGTGTAATATCCCGTTTAAATGTATCAGTTATAAGCGTTAGAAACTTCGTATGCAAGCAAGGGCAAAGTGGTATTAAGAGTAGTGGCATAATAGTAATTAAGCGGAAAAGGCTTTTTGGATATATATGAAATTTGGAAAGAGTTTCTACTCATTTCTTTCTCTCACAAAATCAGAATTTTTCCCTTCCTTTCTCCCCTCATTTTCGCCCCATATCCTCACTATCTTCATCATCAAATCTTCATCCTTTAAGCTAGTAAACTCCTTCCTAAACAATTGTGAGGCAAGCAAGCTTTTGTTGGGAAATTTTGGAGCAAGAACAAGAAGGAAAAGCCAAGGAAATAGAGGTGATCTTGAGTAGAGTTTTTGGAGCTTGAAGCTAGGGTTTGGAATCAAAACTTAGCAAGCAATCTTTGAGTTTGAGGTGAGCTCTTAGAGGGTTTTAGAACCCTACTTTGTTTAAGCTTTAAAGTCATAGTATTAAGAGTTATTTTGATGGAATCATGCCTTAATCCCTTGTTGGTTTGTGAATACATGTTTGGTATGTGTTATCTTGTTCACATGACATGGAAAAATCCATTCCCATAAGTTAATTGATGATTGGGGATGTTTGGGTTAGCCTAGGAAGTGAAATTTTGAGTGCTGCTGAAGCCAAAATCGTGCTCCGATTTATGGGCATCGTGCTACGATTTTATGTCCTGTTTTTCATGGAACTTTCGCAGAAAATCGTGCTCCGATATTCTCATATCGTGCTACGATATTGGCTCTCTTCAGCATCATTTTTCGTGTGTTTTGGCTTGGTAATAGGGAAGGATAAGGGATAGGCATGGCGTTAAAAGATGTATACATGTACTTCTAAGGTATATAGATGTGTTTAGGGAATGGTAATGGGATTACTTATTTATGAGTGAAGTCCCTACATTTCCATAACTTGTGCAAACATTAGGATATTGAAAGTATGAATGTATTACCCATCATAGTTATAGACAAGTTAATAGAGTTGGATCTCCAATAATTATAGGAGGCTTATGAGAACGATAAGCCAAGATTATAGATTAAAGGTTATAGATTACAGAATTGTTATAGAATTAAAGTGTCAGATTATATGTTAAAGTTAAAGAATTAAAGATTAAAGATATTGGCGTGTTTACACGTTTTATAGTGGCGTGCTTGCACGTTTTACAGTGGCGTGTTCATCAGACTCCGGGATTCGCCGGATGGGACTTCTCCGAGAGGGTTGTCCACACGTTTTATAGGGAGTCCGGTGTTAGCCTGATATGATAGGAATTTCACCGGTTATAGGGAGACGTATCTCGGGGTTGCTCCACCCGGGGTGCCCTCCGTAAAATGAACTCAGATAATTGTTTGTTCAACGCTAACAGCTAACATAAAACACTTTATTCGTTTTATGATTTATAGTTACAGTTAAAGTTGTTATAGTTACAGTCACAGGAAGGTTACAGTCATAGAAAGGTTATAGTTAAAGTCATAGGCAGGTTAAAGACTTGGCGATTCTAGAATTCCCCTAAATTGCCAAGGTAGGCATGGCGACCCTAGGTTCCTTGTGGTTGCCAAACAGTAGGTTGGGTAGAGCTCACTGAGACATTATGTCTCATCCCATTCCTTCTGGTGCAGGTTCACAGGCAGGATCGCAATCAGCACGCAACAAGGGTAAGGAGAAGGCTACGGACTGATCGTGCTGTTGTTATATATTTGGATGATTGTATTATATGGATGTATTATATGTTGTGATACATGATGTACAAGTAACAAGAGAATTGTTTTAACTTTGGATGTAATATTACAGTGTGTTGTAATATTTGTATGAACTTTTATATTGTAAATTAATGTATCCAGTACGAAATTTTAATACTCGTATAAGATCCTAGGCAATCTTATTATGGGTGTTACAATTGCTACCTTTCAACAAACTGGTCATTTCTATCCCCAACTATGATTATATAAAAAACAGTAATAAACAAAGATTATTGATTGCCCCTTTTATAAAGCGAAACGGTATGAAAAAATTATGAATGCAAATGGGTGGTATGCAAAGGTATAATATGTGATGATTCAAGATTTCCCCCCCATCCTCACGTGTAGGCTCTAAAGATGAGATTTTCTAAAAAGGTCCCTAGAGTCACGGATCCCACATGGAATTAAGGTCGTCGATTGCGAACTTCGCAAGACTTCAATACATTCCAAGTGAAAATCTCCTCTAGGCGGGGTTTGGCATCCTACCTCACGGACATACGTCAACGCGGGCTTCCGCTCACAACCACCATCCTAACTTAATTTTCTCTCAAGCTCGGGTAGAGAGCCTCACATGTTCGGCATTAACCCGAACAATGTGGAGTAACATCACTCAAGTAACAAACCCCACAATTGATATATATAATATGAATATAAAGCATTTATAAACATAAAGCAAGAGAAGGATATAGACAACAAAAGCATGCAAGCAAAAAGATAAAAACATTTAGCTTAATTCTAACTAGGATAGGCTTGACTCGTCATACATAAAAACAAAGTGTTTTATGCATGTCCCCAGTGAAGTCGCCATTTCTGTCGCGTCGAATTTCGGATATCAAGCTATTGAGAAGCGTTGAATCACTAATTTTAAATCACGACTGAACTTTTAATTTTTCGGGGAAAAAAGGAAAAAAGTTCGAAATTACCTTTAAATAAGAGATTTTAGGTGCGAGAGTCGATTATGTGAGGGGAAGGTATTAGCACCCCTCACATCCGTTGTACTCAACGGGAACCTCCTAGTTGACTAAGGCTAGAATGTTTTCGAAGTTTTGCTTGCGTGCTTGAATATATAAAATGGAAAAAGAAAATATGATATAAAGGGAAAAAAGAAAGTTTTTTATTAATGGGCTTGACAAGATGTAAATCCTGCTCCTACGTATCTCCCGGTAGACGGAGAATTCAAAGCGTACGTAGTTCTTTGGTAGAAAAAATTTGTATGTTGGTTCGTTTTAATTAAAAAGATTTGATCTTGCCCGAGCGAAAAAGTTTTGCTTTAAAATACAAAACAACGTGGTCTACTATCGTTATGTTGATAGGTTAATAAAGACCGATAAAAAAGCCTCTTACCTACTACCGTTATGAGGGTAGCTTAAAAAAGGTAAGAAGGGTTTGATAAAAAGAGAGACGGATTCGCACTCGGGCGTGAAAAAAGTTTGAAAACGCACAAAGGCGTGAAAGGTTTAAATGACAAAAAGACGGACACACATTAAGGCGATGGTATTCGCACAAGGCGTAAAAGTTTGAATTGACCACGAGGGCCAAGAAAAAGTTTTAAAATGGTCACGGGGGACCAAAGAAAGGTTAAGCGTTTTGGACGCGTTAAAAATGGAATGACGATTGCCCGAACAACGAGACATACGTCACGCATTCGTGCAACCGGGGTTTGGAGAGACATACGTCAAGCCATTCCTTTTTCATTCAAGTTCTTGTTTCGTTGAAACTCAAAGAAATCTTAAAGGGACAAAACACTTGGTTAGAAACTTAAAGGAAAGTTGTTGAAAATCACGAACGAAATTGTTTGTAACATCCCGCTTATAATTATCAGTCAATTGTGTTAGAAGTCATTGAGCAAGCATGACAATTTGAGAATGTTAAGCGATGGCAATATGGTAAATAAGGCTTAAGGGGAGATTGTTTTAAATTGGGAACAAGATATTTCCCATACCATTTTTCATACTTTCTACACACTTCTAAAAATCAGCTCTCTCCCTCTCCCTTCCTCTACTTACACGCCCTAACCTCTCCTTCCTTCACTCATCATAAGTTCATCCAATTCTTGGGAGAAATCTTGTAAGAAAGCTTGGGTTGGAAGCTAGTATAAGAGAAGAAGGAAACAAAGAAGAATCAAAGGGAAGAGTAGATTGGAGCAAGCTAGGGTTTTGAAGTTGAGGGATTATCAAGCACCAAGCACAATCAAGGTGAGCTCCACAGGGTTTAGAACCCATTTGAGTAAGTTTGAGAGTATTTTACATTTTGAGCTAAGTTTAGAAATTTTACCTAAATCTTATATGCTTGCCAATTCCTTGATGATTCATGTTTAAAGCTATCATTTTGTATCAGAAATTCATTCCTTAGATTGTTGGGATGCCTGGGTATGATTAGTTGTGTCAAAATGGTGGAAAAATCACATTTTTAACATATTTTGAACTGTCAATTTCGCCCAGCGAACTCGGGGCGAGAAAACGGCGATTTCAGCATTTTTCCCTGCCTCATTTCGCCTCCACTTCACCTCAGGGTCGCTCAGCGAAATCAGGCAGACAGCTCAGGTCTGTTCTGGTTCGTTCTGGGTGCTGTATACGCGTTCGGCGAGGCTTTTAATAACCGTTTTCAAAGAGAACTTAAATTTCTAAGAAAAACACCATTCTTGACATATCCGGAAGGTGATTTCAACATTTAAGGAATGGATGAAGTAAGGATTGGACAAAGCATTAGAAATGTAAGAATAAGGTTATTTAAGTTATGGAATGTTTCTAATAACCAAGCAATGGCTTATGAGAACGATGAGCCTAAGACTATAAGTTTCTAAGTTAAGTATTGGGAGGTTATCCTCCTTAAGAATGCATTGATTATGCCAATTTATAGTGAAGTGATAGAAATACTCATAGGTACCTAAGATGGGAATGGTTTAATGTTCTAAGTTAAGAACCTCTTTTAGGTTACATATTGGGGGATTAGTTCCCTTAAGAAATGCATTAAGTATGCAAAAGCTTATAACAATTATTAGACGTACTTTTAAGTACGAAAGTTAAGAATTATTGAGAATAAGAATGATCCAATGATCAAGTTAAGAGCCTATTTATAGGTTAAGCTTATAAGAATGATTTATTTAAAGAATGCATCAGATATGCATAGATTCAGTTGGTGTATCAGATATACACATATCAGTTAAATTAATTATCAGAATATGTATATTATATACAACAGGAATAATAATTAATAATCAGGATAAACTTTGTGTCTTCTGTTCTCTCGACCAGTTAGAGAGAATAGGGGGTTTCAGCATTGCTGGAACGGGCAGGAACTTTCCGCGAGGATAACCACACAGAGTTATAGTGTGTCTTCTGTGTTCTCGCCAGTTAGAGCACAGGGGGTTCCGGATACAGCTGGAACGGGCAGGAATCTTCCGCGAGGATAACCACACACTTAGGCAAGAGGAGTCCGGTGTTAGCCTGATATGATAGGAATTTTCACCGGTTATCAGGGGAATGTGCTTCGGGGTTACTCCACCTGGGGGCATTCCGTAAAATGAACCCAGATAATATTGTTTGTTCAACGCTAACAGCTAACTTAAAGACATTTATCAGTTAATATTTTACTATGTTATCAGACAAGTATCAGATATCAGGTATCAGTTATCAGGCGGTGATCCTAGGTTTCCCCTCGATCACCCAATTATCAGGATATAGTTTAGATCACAGGACTTTTCAGTATCAGACTCAGATAGTGATCCTAGGATTCCCCTTGATCACTAGTTTAGCAGGATGTAGTCCAGTTTATGACTACACAGTTAGCAGGATCAGTCAGATAGCCCACTATGGGTAAGGTTAAGACTTGGCGATCATAGGTATCCCCAAGATTGCCGAGGTAGGCACGGCGACCCTAGGTTCCCCGAGGTTGCCAACAGTAGGTAGGGTAGGAGCTCACTGAGACATTATGTCTCATCCCTATCCTTCTGGTGCAGGTTTTCAGGTAGCCACGTGGTTTTCTGATGAGGATCTTCAGGAAGACGCTGGATGGAGTGCAGATGCTCGTCAAGGACAAGCTCAGGAGGTTGACAGATTATCTATGTATTTGAAGATAATTGTATATGATATCTGGATATTTGTATATACGAGCTATTTGTACTCATTCAGTAGTTTATATTGTATTTATTATTGAAAATTTTAATGTACCCAGTATCAGATTAATACGCATGCTAAATATTCTAGATAATTTAGTATGGGTGTTACAATTGGTATCAGAGCAGGTCGATTCAGACCGTGCCTTGGGTCATTAAAGTTTCAATAAAAGTAGTGGGACCATTGGGTTCCAGATATTGTTCTAAAGGTCACATCTAGTTGAGCCTGATCAACTCAATCTAGTATATGACAGTTAGGATAAATGTCCGAGAGCTGAATGTGACCAAGGAGGAATGAAGTGTGTGAAGGGTGAAGATTAAGGTGATAGAATTTTAAGACGGAATTGGCGAAGAAGTATTCATGCCAAATGGTGGCCATCAAACTGTAAAGTAACGAAGCCTGATAGTGGCAAGGTCTCAGAGACATAAGGGATATTTATCTGTGAGGTGAAGTACCTCAACCCAGTTGGACACGTCGTTGGACGATGCCTCGTCTGCGGAAGACATAAGGATTAAGGAATCATGGCATACTATAAGGAATGACTTGGAACCGCAGTTTGAGAAGTTAAAGTGAGGTGTAGACTAAGAAACAATTCAGAGTGCAGAGTTAGGGAATTGCAGTACCAAACCTAGAGACTCAAAATGAGGAATTATCGGTCGGTTTTGAAACCTCTAGACTTCCAGCAAAGATAGAGTGCTGAGAATCAAACTCCAATCGGATGAGATTTTTAATGTCCAGACAGTTAAGGGAATTAATTATGGATTAAGTGAAGTATTTGGACAGACTAAGTTTACCCTCCAACGTGGTCATCGAGCCTCAAGCGCAAGCAAGTCTAACCCCAGCAGAGCAGCCGCACCTCCCGAACCATAAATGCTAGATTTGTGAATTGAGGAAAGAAGTTGGTATGCAACCTAAGGACTAAGATGGATGAATAAGTGTTGATAATAAGACCCGTTGCATATCGAGGCGTGAATCAGATATCCATATGTGTTTTATTAGTAAGAAGATTGGAAATAAGTTAAGCTTAACTGAAATTTTATTCAACGAAAGGTGTATATTAAATGGTCAGTCATTGGGATTTAGTGAACTGATGGACGAATAAAGTTGAATTTCCTTGATTGGATGAAGAAGGCAAGTTCGAGATGACACAAGATTATAGTAGACCAGTTTTAAAGGATAATCGGAAATTTTAGCCGAGAAATTATATTGAGACTGTATTATACGGAGGATCGTCTTAAATGCGAAAGGTTAAGATTGTGGTTAATGTTAGTGAGTTTTAAGTTTTCAACTGATGAGATTTCTTCCACAGTTATTCTAGAAGCTTAAAGAGGTCACCTCGTGTTGATAAGTTCCGAGGGCGGTAATAAGGTATAGATTTTGGATTGTTCAGCTATATGCAGAATTACTCAGATGTTAAGATCAAGATCTGAAATGAGAATGCCGTAACGAGTTGTTGAATGAAACAAAAGGTAATGATGAGGTTTTAAAGCTCAAGATCAATTAACCGGAGGGATTCGAAGGTAATTTAAGAAGTATGGTAAAAACCATAGAGACCGTAGCTGTCTCGGAAAGATTATGGGTATGAAATCCTTATGGATAGATATAGAACGATTAGTAATGGGACTCAAACCCTCAATAGTTTCGGTATATGTACAGGATGTGAACCTCCAGAAACCATAAGTCGTTTTAAAAGTTGACACAAGTGTTTGTGTGTGAATTTAAGTTGTCTCAAGCAAGTTTTCAGTCGGGTTGCGCAATGTTTTAATGATTATATGATGTGCTGACCAAGAGAAGATTACAGAAATTCATAATATGGAAAGTAAAGTTAGAACCATAGTATAAGCCGTTGATAGGAGCATTGTTAGGCTCGTAACAGTTGCTGAAAACCCGTTTACAGGTTCTGGCATATTATCGTGAAAGTAGTATATGGTTTATGTCCAAAAAGGAAGCACAGTGTCAGATGACGACCAATCAGTAAGTTAAACAGGTGGTTTAAGCCATAAGAGAATTGGATAATGAGGTATTACTCCTACTCCAAAGTGTTTTGTTAGATCAGAGTTGCGCAGCGGAAAAGTAATTCCAGGATGAGTTAACAAACAATTCTAAACTGAAGCTTAAAGAGCAAGGATGCTTGTGTAGTCCTTGTCAGGTGAACCACAGAATATCGGTGAGCAGTGACGACTCGAACTTGTTATAAGTTCTAGAAGGAAATTTTAAAAGTTAAGCCGAGCGATATTTCAAACCTCGAAATACAAGAGAAACGGAAATTGAAGCAGTTTAGGAACATGTGATAAGAATGAGAAGAATATGCTTTTAGCACGATAAGTCTAGAGCAAGGAAAGTCACCGCTAATACGGTAACTATAGGTGGACTTGAAGAGTAATGTTTAATCAACAGGATCAAGCATAAGGTAATATCAGTAAAGGTTGTACTTGCAAGATGATATTTTGAAATGGAAGCGTTGAACAGAAAACGTCAACGCAGTAACATGAGTTTAATCCATGATGTATTCCGTTATGTCAACATGTCACATGTATCAGAATATGTTAGTATTATATATATACTTATCAGGCAATACTTAAACTACTCAGATAGTAGTGTAGCAGATTTTCAGTTATGTGACGTGTCTTAGCAATGGTGGTTCACAATCAGGAATGTATAAGTATGAAGGCTTTTACCGGAACAGATTTATTGATATCAACCATATATTAACAGGAGAGTTCGGAAATTATTGTACTTATTGTTCACCAGTAAAGGGCTACGTAAGTTCAGGTTTTAATTAAAGGATTAAAGGTTAAGCGTGTTATTTTTGGTAATAATCAAGTAGAGCTTCCTTTTGAAAAAAAAAGAATAAGGATCTTGGACCTGATGTTCAGAAATGAGAAATGAGTTCACTATATCGATGAGTGTAATCATGACCTATGTTAGGTGATAATGTATGTTAAGAGATAAACATGAGTAACATTGGCGGGGCAAACCTGGCAAGCCAGTTGAAAGGCAAATCCCGGATGTTACAAAATGAATTAAGAGTAAAAGAAAAAGATTCTCAATTGATGTGGTAGTGTCTCAAATATGATAAGATCAAGAATGATGTCCCGTCAGTCAGACAAGGATGAGATGATGTATTGTGTACCCATCAGTAGTGTACACGTGCTCGCTTATGTATGTAAATTATATGTTATGAAATGTACTATGTGGTGTTATGTGAGATGATTTCTACTCACCACTCGGGCTAAACTTCTATGAGTTTGGATTTACCAATATAGAAAATATTTATGCTACGGCCAGAATTCGAGAATAGTAGTGACAAGAAAGATAAGTGATTAAGATAAGTGATGTCATCGTATGAGAACGACCTAATGTCATCAAAGTAAGATTACATGGACTATGAAGGTATTTATAAGAATTAGTACAAGTGTCAGAGCTGGACAACTCCAGATTGGATACGATGGATATAATGGTTCAGATAACCTCACATCCTACTACGTAAGAGTTATGCCAATCATCACAAGCATTTTAGTTAAAAGAAAAGGATGTCGAGTATTTTCGACATATAGAGTTGGAAGTCCAAGGGATCCCGATAAGCAAAACGAACTGGAGTTTTGGCTAGTAGAGGAAGTAGTATAAGAGATTGACTCATATATGATAATGAGTGGATTCTAAATTTCGAGGACGAAATTTCTTTAAGGGGGGTAGATTGTAACATCCCGCTTATAATTATCAGTCAATTGTGTTAGAAGTCATTGAGTAAGCATGACAATTTGAAAATGTTAAGCGATGGCAATATGGTAAATAAGGCTTAAGGGGAGATTGTTTTAAATTGGGAACAAGATATTTCCCATACCATTTTTCATACTTTCTACACACTTCTAAAAATCAGCTCTCTCCCTCTCCCTTCCTCTACTTACACGCCCTAACCTCTCCTTCCTTCACTCATCATAAGTTCATCCAATTCTTGGGAGAAATCTTGTAAGAAAGCTTGGGTTGGAAGCTAGTATAAGAGAAGAAGGAAACAAAGAAGAATCAAAGGGAAGAGTAGATTGGAGCAAGCTAGGGTTTTGAAGTTGAGGGATTATCAAGCACCAAGCACAATCAAGGTGAGCTCCACAGGGTTTAGAACCCATTTGAGTAAGTTTGAGAGTATTTTACATTTTGAGCTAAGTTTAGAAATTTTACCTAAATCTTATATGCTTGCCAATTCCTTGATGATTCATGTTTAAAGCTATCATTTTGTATCAGAAATTCATTCCTTAGATTGTTGGGATGCCTGGGTATGATTAGTTGTGTCAAAATGGTGGAAAAATCACATTTTTAACATATTTTGAACTGTCAATTTCGCCCAGCGAACTCGGGGCGAGAAAACGGCAATTTCAGCATTTTTCCCTGCCTCATTTCGCCTCCACTTCGCCTCAGGGTCGCTCAGCGAAATCAGGCAGACAGCTCAGGTCTGTTCTGGTTCGTTCTGGGTGCTGTATACGCGTTCGGCGAAGCTTTTAATAACCGTTTTCAAAGAGAACTTAAATTTCTAAGGAAAACACCATTCTTGACATATCCGGAAGGTGATTTCAACATTTAAGGAATGGATGAAGTAAGGATTGGACAAAGCATTAGAAATGTAAGAATAAGGTTATTTAAGTTATGGAATGTTTCTAATAACCAAGCAATGGCTTATGAGAACGATGAGCCTAAGACTATAAGTTTCTAAGTTAAGTATTGGGAGGTTATCCTCCTTAAGAATGCATTGATTATGCCAATTTATAGTGAAGTGATAGAAATACTCATAGGTACCTAAGATGGGAATGATTTAATGTTCTAAGTTAAGAACCTCTTTTAGGTTACATATTGGGGGATTAGTTCCCTTAAGAAATGCATTAAGTATGCAAAAGCTTATAGCAATTATTAGACGTACTTTTAAGTACGAAAGTTAAGAATTATTGAGAATAAGAATGATCCAATGATCAAGTTAAGAGCCTATTTATAGGTTAAGCTTATAAGAATGATTTATTTAAAGAATGCATCAGATATGCATAGATTCAGTTGGTGTATCAGATATACACATATCAGTTGAATTAATTATCAGAATATGTATATTATATACAACAGGAATAATAATTAATAATCAGGATAAACTTTGTGTCTTCTGTTCTCTCGACCAGTTAGAGAGAATAGGGGGTTTCAGCATTGCTGGAACGGGCAGGAACTTTCCGCGAGGATAACCACACAGAGTTATAGTGTGTCTTCTGTGTTCTCGCCAGTTAGAGCACAGGGGGTTCCGGATACAGCTGGAATGGGCAGGAATCTTCCGCGAGGATAACCACACACTTAGGCAAGAGGAGTCCGGTGTTAGCCTAATATGATAGGAATTTTCACCGGTTATCAGGGGAATGTGCTTCGGGGTTACTCCACCCGGGGGCATTCCGTAAAATGAACCCAGATAATATTGTTTGTTCAACGCTAACAGCTAACTTAAAGACATTTATCAGTTAATATTTTATTATGTTATCAGACAAGTATCAGATATCAGGTATCAGTTATCAGGCGGTGATCCTAGGTTTCCCCTCGATCACCCAATTATCAGGATATAGTTTAGATCACAGGACTTTTCAGTATCAGACTCAGATAGTGATCCTAGGATTCCCCTTGATCACTAGTTTAGCAGGATGTAGTCCAGTTTATGACTACACAGTTAGCAGGATCAGTCAGATAGCCCACTATGGGTAAGGTTAAGACTTGGCGATCATAGGTATCCCCAAGATTGCCGAGGTAGGCACGGCGACCCTAGGTTCCCCGAGGTTGCCAACAGTAGGTAGGGTAGGAGCTCACTGAGACATTATGTCTCATCCCTATCCTTCTGGTGCAGGTTTTCAGGTAGCCACGTGGTTTTCTGATGAGGATCTTCAGGAAGACGCTGGATGGAGTGCAGATGCTCGTCAAGGACAAACTCAGGAGGTTGACAGATTATCTATGTATTTGAAGATAATTGTATATGATATCTGGATATTTGTATATACGAGCTATTTGTACTCATTCAGTAGTTTATATTGTATTTATTATTGAAAATTTTAATGTACCCAGTATCAGATTAATACGCATGCTAAATATTCTAGATAATTTAGTATGGGTGTTACATTGTTGTTCGAGTTTATTGAAAATCATGAACATGGCTTGTTGCTTAAGTTATTGGAACTCAAGAACAAGTGTTATTCAAGTTTGAAAGATGAACAAATCATGGAAATATGCATAAGTTTGGAAAATGCACAAGTTCGGCTCAATTTTGAGTTTGGTTTTAAAAAGTGAGCAAGTTCGGCTCAAGTTCATGTTTTGATTGAAAATCATGAACAATGTTATTGTTCAAGTTTGGTTTTGAGAATAATGAACTTAGCTTATGCTCAAGCTTGATTTTGAAAGTTTTAGAACATAACTTGTTTTGCAAGTTATTCAAAATTTATTGCTCAAAACTTGTGAAGTTTCCAACATCATGCAAAAACTTGGTATGGTTTGAACAAAAATGAGTTTTAACCCTCTTAGGTTCTGAATCATTAATTAGATCCTCAAAAATTTGGCCTTTGGAAGCCTGAATTCATGTTCTGATTTTTACAGCCTTCGTAGAGCAACCAGAACTTGGCTCTGCGAACCTAAGTTATGTCATGGACGCAGAGCGACTATGACTTTGCTCTGCGAAGTATGCGAAAAATTGAGCTCAGAAGCTGCTTCTGAACAGAAGTTCAGAAGCTGCTCCTGAGCAAGCTTCAGAACCTTAAGGGGGTTAAAAAGCTTTGCAAATTTGGAAGAAAATGAGTACAACAACTGAGATTTAGTGTTTTGCAACTTTGAGATTCCCTTTGAGTTTCAAAAGGGGTTTTTTGTGCAAAAATGAAATTAAACAATGTAAATGATGCAAACAACAAACAAAATGAAAGATAGAGACTTTAGAACACTTACAGAACTCCTAGCAATGCTTGTGCAAGAGATAGGAAGTGGCTTGGTTGATTGTTTTTGCAAGGTTGGAATGTTAGAGGTTTTGGATAACAAATAGCTCAAATGTTCCCATTGGTTTTTGAACTGTTTTCTCTACACTCACAATGCTGCAATGTAATGGTTTTTCAAGTGTAAGTAAGTGTATTCAGTTGTTAGTAATTGTGTGTTTGTTCATGCATTGCATTCCTTTAAATAGGCAAAATGAGGATCAATTGCAGTGATGGAATATTTATAGAGTTCAGCTGATTTGTGGGCTAAAACCAGGCTATCTTGCTTTGCATTTAATGCAAAAGTGAAGAGGGGACATTGACTTGCAACCTTGGTCAAGATCTTGGTCAAATCCAGCCATTAATAAAGCTGATCTTGGATAGCAATGATGAGAAAAAATCTGAAAAACAGGGCAGCTTTGCAATTGGGTTGTTCTTGGGATCAATCCTTGCAATCTTGAGAGGTCAAGCAAGGAAAACGTGTACTGCCATGTACAGAGATTGGGGGAAGCAAAAAGAGCATGTGGGCTGGTGTGAGGAAAGAGAAAAACAGCTGAAAACAGGGCAGCACAAACAACCTTTTTTGCAAGTAAAACCACCTATGTTTGACTGGTTTTGAGGGAGAAAGAAGGAAGAAAAGGGAACAAGCAGCTGGCTGGCAAGCTCAGGGTTAATGACAGGTCAATTGGGAGGGACAAGAGCTGACCAAGGGCAGCCCAATTGCTTGAGCACATGCTAGGTTGGAAGGAAAACCATCTTACCTTAACCTTTAATGTCACACATTTGATTCTTGCTTTGCAGCATTTAATCAGCCACAATTGGCAATAACAATAATAATAATAATAATGATAGAGGTTAACAATAATAACTATAAATGAAAACAAAAGAGATAAATCAAAAAGATTTAAAATCTGCAGAAAATTCGCAGAGCGAAAGTGACTTTGCTCTGCGAACTCCCCTTTTCTTTTTTTTTTTGTATTTTCTTTAAAATAATAATAAAAATCAACAAATGATAATAGTAATGGTAATAATGATGATGGCAATGATGATTATAATAAAGATGGTAACAACAAAATAATGATGAAAGAGATAAATATAGTAGTAAATGGTAAAAATAATATTGATAATAAATGATGATAAAACATTAACAAAACATAATAATAATAATAATATTAATGAAAAAAGGCAATAGCCCTAGTATTAATAAGGATAATGATAATATTAATAACAATGATAGTAATGATGATGGTGATGCATATTAATAAATAAAATCTAAAATGAAGATAAAATAATAAAAGGTAAATAAAATAAGAAAAATTGAAAATTATAATGGAATGAGAAATAATTTTATGATAATGAACTAAGAAAAATTTGAGTCAAAAAATGGGGTATGACACTTAGCTAACTAGGAGGTTCCCGTTGAGTACAACGGATGTGAGGGGTGCTAATACCTTCCCCTTGCATAACCGACTCCCGAACCCAAAATCTCTAACATTAAGGTAATTTCGAACTTTTTTCCTTTTTTACCTGAAAAATTAAAAGTTCAGTCGTGATTTAAAATTAGTGATTCAACGCTTCTCAATAGCTTGATATCCGAAATTTGACGCGACAAAAATGGCGACTTTACTGGGGACGCTACTTTGTTTTTATAGCGAGTCAAGCCTATCCTAGTAGTTTTTCTCGTTTTGCTTACATGCTTTTGTTTTTTATCCTTATCTGCTTTTCTTACTTTACATTTATATATTTCATGTTGCTTTATGTTCATATATCAAATTGTGGGGTTGTTACATGTGCGATGTTACTCCACATTGTTCGGGTTAATGCCGAACGTGTGAGGCTCTGTACCCGAGCTTTGAGAAAAAATTAAGATAGGCTTGGGGTTTGTGTAGTATTGGCCTTCCTGACATATGTCTCGTAGGGATCGATATGAGAAACCCGCCTAGAGTAGATTCTCTTGGAAGTATGGTTGTATTGCGTGTATATGCAACAGCGATTATAAATCCTTGTAGGATCCGTGACTCTAGGGACCTTTTAGAAAATTTCATCTCTAGAGCCTACACGTGAGGATGGGGGGAAGTTTTGAACCTTCATATACCATACATATGCATACCATACATTCGCATTCATAAAATCATTTTTGCATACCATTTTGCTTTATAAAGAGGCAATCAATAATTTTTGTTTTCTTACTGCTTTTTAATGACCATAGGTGAGGATAAAAATGACCAATTTGTTGAAAAGTAGCAATTGTTAAAAAATTACAGAGTCTGATGACTTCGCAGAGCAAAGTATCTTTGCATTGCGAACATTTCAGAATCTGAGGACTTCGCAGAGCAAAAGATACTTCGCAGTGCGAAGTCTGCGAATACTGTCAGCTCAGTTTTCAAAATCACTAATCCTCCATTACTTCTCTCAACCACCCATTCCACTCTCTTACTCTTATCCAACCGTTACCCACTTTTTCATTAACCCTAAAAACCTAAAAACCTTCATTTCTTTTCATAAACTTTTCAAAAAAAAATAATCCTATTTTTAACTTACCCATTTTTTCACAAATCTTTCCAATCTCCATTAAAATTCGTGTTTTAATTCTCTCTATTCAGTGCAAACAACATGGTACGAATTCCTCATCCTTCTCTTCTCTTATTTCTGATTCGTGTTAGGATAACATGTGACTTAGGGTTTTTGATTTTTTTTGAAATTTCAATTTTTTGGGTTAAGTTTGTGTTAAAGTTTCATTTCATTCCCAATTTGCTGTGTTAAGTTGCAATTTAGTTTAAGCATGCATTATGGGTAGATGAAACAAACCCATTTCCTTTCAATTTTCAAGTGATTTTGCACAAATTTATTTTACCCATTTTGTAGAAATTGAAATAAATCTAGTTTGTTGTGTTAAGTGTTTTTGTACCCAGTATGACTCTGAATCATTTGTCTAAATACACATTGGGTGTTCAAAATTAAGCTTAACCAAGGGTTTAGGGTAGAGTTCTGTGGAAATTTGTGTTTTTTCTGTCATGGTCGCAGAGCAAAGTTCAACTTCGCAGTGCGACCATCGTTCTGGGCAACCCAGAATTGCGCGTTCAACTTTGCTCTGCGAACCTACCTTCGCAGTGCGATCTTGACAGAACAGAACCTCATTATTCTTCATGTTGCTTTCAATTCAATTGGTTTTATATCATCATTGCCTATGGTTATTCTGCTGTTTACTGATTCTATTTTCTTTTCTCGTATATGGCACCAAACAATCGACCGGCAAACGGCTAAGAGCCGAATCATCTGGATCAAGGCCACAAGGGGCCTTTGACGCTTCTCGATTCCTTAGTCTCCGCAACCAGGAGAGATATGAGGAGCTGCTCCGAAGAACATTTTGGGCCGAAAGGCAATTCATAATAAGTGAGTAGGGCACTTATCGGGAAATAGCACGGTTGATAAATTCCCGCAACTGGGGAATTTTAGTAAACCCTCCCTTGAACCTAAACTACGACATCATTAGGGAGTTCTATGCGAATGCTATTCCCGCTGATCCCGAAGGGGAATTCGCTTACCAGACTATGGTTCGTGGTCGCGTCATTAGATTCGACCGCGAAGCCATAAACACCTACCTCCATAACCCCCTCCAGCTTGATAATGATGAGTTGTGTGCCTTTCATAGGCACCAAAACCGAGGGAAATGGAAGCATGACCTTTATGCCCAAACCATTTTTCAATCCGGGAAGGGTTATGAGCTTAATTCATCTGGACAGCCTACCAAGGCCATTAAAAATAACCTCACCACATATGCTCAGGTTATTTTCCATCTCATCGTCCATAACATAAAACCCAAAAGCCACACGTCCTCCACGACCTTAGATGTCACCTTGCTGATCTACTACATCCTTACTCGCAAGCAAGTGGATGTAGCTAGGGTGATCGCTCAAGAGCTCAAAATTGTGGTAGAGAGTGGCATCAAACCTCCAGCCAAGAAGATTTGCCCCCTTGCATTCCCGGGCCTGATCATGGGTCTCTGCCGGGATGCACGTGTAGTGATTCCCCCACACGTTTCTGAAACGATTAAGAATCCTATTACGGATGATTATATTGGGAGACATTGCACGGGGAGGAGAGCAGCGAGAGCACAGCAGCCACGACCCAGAGCCCCACCCACATCACAAGGCCACCATACCTGCACTTTCTCATGGGAGCAGAATGCTTCCAACCATAGATGCATGACTATGATGCATGACTCCATGTATCGGCTCCAGTTGCAGATGGGCAGGCCAGCAGATCCTGCATTCCAAATACCGACATCTGAGATGTTTGCATCTCATGCAGCTTGGCCTGGGGATAGGCCTGATTATTCAGAGGGGGGTGGTAGCGGTGCTGCTGCTGAGGGTCATGGAGGTGATGATGATGATGATGAGGACACCGAGGATGACGAGGCTGGCACTCCTTGAGTTGCTCCTTTTTGTTTGCTTTTGATGATTTTGTTGTTCATTTTCTTTATATGTTATTATGTTTCCATTGTACTCTTTAAAACTCTATGTGTTTGATGTTTTGTATCTATACTCTCTTTCTACGTCATTTATGTTAAGTTCACTTTTATTATTTGGCTTTCGAATCGTAATTAATGCCTGATAATTTTTAATTTCTGAATATGCTTTAAAAATGTCAAAATTTTTTTTGCTATGGATCATTAGTAAAATAAAATTCCAAATCTTCTTAACAATGGATTGATCCAAAGCCGAATGAGTCGGCCACAGATGTATGATAATGATAAAATTTGATTAATTTACGGAAAGCTAAAGTACATGTTTCCTGTTTTTTTGGGATTAAACTCGGAATGAGAATATGTACTCAGTACAAAAGTTATATCATACAGTTTGTGTTTTTGATATGTTTATTCGGTGAGCCATTTAGAACTAGCCAGAATGTGAGGAAGCCTCAAAATCATTATACATATGCAGGAGACCGGCATTTTTTGTTTAACTCGATCTTTTTATGTTAAATCTGAATGTTGTTTTAAATTGCATGAAAGCACTGACATGATCGAGGCATTTCTTGAATATGAGTAAAAACACTTGACCACAAATAGCCCGCCCTGTGAGAAGTGAGTATTTGTTAACCCCTTTGAGCCTAATAAATCGGAATCATTAACTATGAACTGCCAACTTTCATAAGCTCAATTGCTTAATGAAATTGCCGGAGTTTGTAAAAAAAATTCAGTTCATAGTTAAATCATTATTGAATTCTGATATTTTTCTTTCATTTTGAACCCTTAAACCATCATGATTATTGTCCTTTGCCAAAAGAAAAGGGGAACATTCAATTAGGGTATCATTGTGACTAAATTGAAAAAGGAGTTTGTGAAAGTCAAGTAATGGTGAATTTTGTGATTGATCTTGACAACAAGAAAGAAAGAAAGAAAGAAAAACAAACCAAGAAAAAGAAAAGAGAAAAGAAAAAGAAAAAATCAATAAATCAAAAAGTTGTCAAGGATAAAAAAAAAACACTTGTAAATCACCAAGAGTTGTGATTGAATAATGAGGAAGTGTGTATATTAGAAAGAATGTTCCTCTTGCTTGGCATTTTGAATTCAATTTCCCCACATATGACATTTCTTTTGTAACCCAGCCAAATTACAACCCTCAAAGACCTTGTGATCAATGCTTTTGTGCTTTTAGAAACGATTATTAGATGGACACATAACTTGATCGGAATGTTAGCAAACTTGTCGGATGAGTGTTCAATACCCCTCACAATTAATATTCAATTTGTTCATTTACTTAAATGTGTGATAGGTATGGTTCATTGATAAACATATTTTTAGCTTGAGCTGTATGATATAAATTTTGTATTTTTTTAGTGCAGTCTTGGATTAATGGGAACATCAAAATTGCCTATGCAAATCTCATATGAATCATGCAATCTGAAATTTTGTTTAAACCCCCACTTTCGCTGTTTTGCGTCTTACTCGCTGTTTTAAGCTTGTATCCCTTTGTTGCCCTTGGCAGGCCACCACCCCGTTAATAAATTTTCTTCCCCGCGAAGCCTTTTATCAAAAAATCCCATTTATTTATGTTTATTCATTTCTTCTATTTTTGATGATAGTACTTAAAACAAAAAAAAACTTTTTTCAAAAAAAATTGTTGTTGAACCTTTTATATTTTTAAACATAAACAACAAACACATTCTCTCTGAATAATTGAAGTGTGCGTCAATATCTGTCCTGAGAACAGATAAAAACTTTGCAGGCCGAGCACGGTCAATTGCTAAAAGGATTTCCCTAGCAAAGCCATCAGTGAATCAAAAGGGAATATCCCCAGCGAATCGAAGACCCGAAGGGACGATTCAGGCAAAGATTAGCCAACCAAGGCATAAGCATCCCCGACGGAATCACCAGTTTTTCACCCCAACAGATTAGCACGATTTCCCCAGTGGATTAACAATCCCCCCCTTGAGGTATTTATTCCTCATCAGTTATCGCGGCTTTACCCCGTCAATATTTGGATGTATCCCCTGTGACATCACCTCCATTAAAGATTACCGAGTGTTTACAATGCGACGTCGGTCCACTTTTCATCTTACCGATCTAATCTTGTCTCACCAAGTTTATCGGTCATATAATCGGTCAAGTCAATCTTTTCCCCAGTTAACCAAAGCCCAACCTCTAGTACCCCAATTTTGTCCTAAGCCTTTTCAAAACAAAAAAACAAAAAAATCAAAGAGAGGGAAAAAGTCAAAGTCAACCAAAGTCAACAAAAAAGTCAACATTTCAAAAATGATGACTTCGCAGTGCGAAGTTCACTTCGCACTGCGAAGTTCACTTCGCACTGCGAAGTCTGCGATTTTTCTGCAGATTTTTGGTTTCTTTGATTTAATTCCAGAATTTGTTACACATCATTTGCATATTTATTTTAATCAGCATTCATGGCTAATTGGGCTCAGCAAAGCCAGAGTTGAGAGACTTGCCATTAATGCCAAGGAAAGAAGCTTTTTCTTCCAACCTAGCATGTGGCAAGCAAGTGGGCTTGCCCTTGGGCAGCTCTTGTCCCTCCCAAGTGACCTGTTAACCACCCCAAGGTTGCCAGCCACCTGCTTGAGGACTTTCTTCCTGCTTGCTCCCCCAAAACCAGTCAAACCCAGCTGGTTTTTCACTTGCAAAAGCCATGATTGCTTGCCCTGTTTTTCAACAGCTTTTCATCCCTCTCACACCAGCCACATGTTGCCTTTTGCATCCCCCAACCTCTGCACATCACAGTGCACATTTTTATTGTTCAACCATTGAGATTGCAAGGATCAATCCCCAAGCTTAGCCAATTGCAATCCAGCCATGTTTCTCATCATTTCTATCCAAAGACCATTGAATTTGTGGCTGAAATCAGTCAAGCCTATAACCCTTGGCACAAGGCAGGGTTGCCTCTATCCATTAGCATTAAATGCAAAGCCTTTTAGCCTGAATTTAGCCCACAAATCAGCTAGGTCCTATGGATTTTCATCATTGCATTGGATTGCCTTTTGGCCTATAAATAGAGATGCAAGGCAAGAGGAAATGCAGCAATTCTAAGAGCAATTATTCACACAAAGAAACACTACTCATTCCAGTTTACAAAACTTACAAACAACCAGCAAAAACCAATCCAAACACAAAGCATACAAAGTTCAAAAACCATCACCAATATTCAAAACCTTTGCAAGAACCTTCAACCAATTCAAGTTCATTGCAGCTGGAGCTTTGCTAAGGATCTCTGTAAGTTTCTAAGCCTTTGTCTTGCATCTACAATTGTGTTTGGATAGCAATTTTGGTCCAAAACCTTTTTGTTCTAAAAACCCCTTTTGAATTTCAAAAGAAATCCCAAGGTTTACAAAACATCAAAGCTGGTTTGTCCAGCTCTTTTCATTGCCAAAATTCAAATCTTTTCACTCTCCTAAAAGGTCCTGAGTGTGTTCAGAAGTTGTTTCTGAACAACAGTTCAGAAACAGCTTCTGAACTCAAATTTTCGCATTGTTCGCAGTGCGAAGTCATGGTCGCAGAGCGACCATGACAGAACTCAGAATCTGAGTTTAGGCTCCCAAATGGCCAATTTTTGAGGTTCTAGCCCAAGAGCTCAGAACCTAGGAGTTTTAAAACCCATTTTATTCAAACCAGTTCAAGGATTTTGCATAATATTGGAAAATTCGCAAGTTCGGGTAACTCTTTTGTGGATAACTTGCAAAACAAGTTATGTCCCCAAATTTTCAAAACAACTTGAACAAACCAGCTATGTTCATCATTTTCAAATCCAAACTTGAACAATAAAAATTGTTCATGATTTTCAAAACCCAAACGTGAACATAAGCCGAATTTGTCGCTTTTCAAAATCGTTCGCAAAACGAGCCGAACTTGTGCGTTTTCTAAACAAAATTGCTAAAACCTCTTCATCTTGGGTTTCAAACCAAATATTTTGATAAACTTTGGGATTTCTAAATAAATTCAACCAAAAACTTGAATGAAAAAGGGATGGTGTGACGTATGTCTCTCCATTGCCCCGATTGTACGAATGCGTCACGTATGTCTCGTCGTTCGGACAATCGTCATTCCATTTTTCAACGTATCCAACCATACCAAACCAAATCTTGGCCCCTTGTGGTAAATCCAAACCTTTTGGTCCCCCGTGGCCACTAGATTCAATCCCTCGACTCGTTTGAGTCACTTTGGTCAATGATCGACTCGGTTGAGTCCATTGTACCCGTTCTTGATCCCATTGGATCAATCGAACCTTCCCCCGACTCATTGGAGTCACTTAGGTCAATGATCGACTCGTTTGAGTCCATTGCACCCATTTTGGTCCCATATCGACCAATTCGAACCCTTTTACCCAACGGACATGCCTTTTAACATTCTAGCGCGATTCGTAAACAAACGCTTAATAAGCCTCCCATGCGCGAGCATACAAGCTATACGCTTAATAAGTCTCCCATCTGCGAGCATACAAGCTACGTTTAATCGCAAGAATTCGGTTAAAACATCGTCCATTTAAAATTAACCAACATATGTACGTTTTTCTATCAAAGAACTACGTACGCTTTGAATTCTCCGACTACCAGGAGATACATAGGAGCAAGATCGACATCTTGTCAAGCGCAATAATAAAAACTTTCTTTTTCCCTTGCATCATATTTTTTCTTTTTCCCTTTTGACATAGATAAGCATGCGCGCAAAACATTTAAAAACATTTTTAGCTTTAGCCAAATAGAAGGTTCCCGTTGAGTACAACGGACGTGAGGGGTGCTAATACCTTCCCCTTGCGTAATCGACTCCCGAACCCGACAATGGTTGCGATGACCAGTCCTTTTCCTCATCGTCAAGGGTTTTATTATCGTTTCCCTTCAAACAAAAAACTTAAGGGTTTATCAACGTTCCCTTTACACAAAAACTTTGGTGGCGACTTCACAAGGCCCTCCGAGCGTCCGCGGACGTCCTCGGAGGATTGCGCGTTTTTAACGAGGGCGCACAGCTGGCGACTTCACTGGGGACCCTTTTCCCACTAGCGAGTCAAGCCTATCCTATTTGGCATTTAAGCCAATTGTTTTTATTTTATTTTACGCGCATGCTTTTATTTTATTCATATATGTCATTCCCGTGCTTTATGTTTATAACTGCTTTATTTTGCTTTATATTCATATCATATATATCAAATGCGGGGGTTACTTGAGCGATGTTACTCCACATTGTTCGGGTTAATGCCGGACGTGTGAGGCTCTCTACCCGAGCTTGAGAAAAAAACTAAGTTAGAATGGTGGTTGTGAGCGGAAGCCCGCGTTGACGTATGTCCGTGAGGTAGGATGCCCAATCCCGCTTAGAGGAGATTTTCACGTGGAAATAATTGAAGTCATGTCGACGTATGTCCATAGACAACCCTAATTCCATATGAGATCTATGACTCTAGGGACCTCTTCTTAGGAAATTTCACCTTTAGAGCCTACACGTGAGGATAGGAGGGGAATTCCGAACCTCCGCATATCACCCATTCACATTTGTTGCATTGTGTTTTACTTTATCAGGGGCAATCAACATTTATTTGTTTATTACTTGTTTTTATATGCATAATCATAGTTGGGAATAGGAATGACCATTGTGTTGAGAGGTAGCAAATTTTTTCAAAAATTCAAGTACTTCGCAGAGGAAAGGTATCTTCGCACTGCGAAGTTAACTCTGAAGTTCGCAGAGCAAAAGTACTTCGCAGTGCGAAGTACGCGAATTTTGTCAGCTCAGTTTTCAAAATGGCTGACCCTTTATTTACTCCCTCTCAACCACCCATTTCCACTATCCTTTTATCCAACCGTTTTTCTTTAACTCTTAAAACTAAAAAATAGCTTTTTTGTGCCATAACTTCAAAAAAAGAAAAAAACTCAAATCTAAAAAAAAAGGCTGAGCATACCCATTTGTGAATCTTCCTTCCATTAATTTTGTGTTATTCTATTCAGAACCAACTACCAGATGGCACCAAGACCAGCAGGAAAACGCTCGAGGGGTGAAGCATCAGGATCTAGGCCCCAAGGGGGATTCGACGCCTCTCGCTTCCTAAGCCTCCGGAACCAAGAGAGGTACGAGGAGCTTCTCGGCAGGACGTTCTGGCCTGAGAGACAGTTCATCATAGGCGAGCAGGGCACCTGGCGAGAGCTGGCCCGGTTGATAAACCAGCGCCGTTGGGGAGTTTTGGTGAACCCTCCGCTAAAACTCAATTATGACATTATCCGGGAATTTTACGCAAACGCCATTCCCGTGGATCCGGAGGGAGAGTTCACCTATCAAACCATAGTGCGTGGTCGGATCATTAGATTCGATCGCGACGCCATCAACACTTATCTCCAAAACCCCTTCCAATTAGAAAATGATGAACTTTGTGCTTTCCATAAGCACCAAAACCGTGGTAATTGGAACCACGATCTCTACGCCCAGACCATATTCCAATCCGGAAAGGGCTATGTGCTCAATGCGGCGGGGCAGCCTACCAAAGCCCTCAAGAACAACCTCACCATCTATGCTCAAGTCATCTTCCACCTTATAGTTCACAATATAAAACCGAAGAGCCATACCTCCACCACCACCTTGGATGTCACCCCCCTAATCTACTATATCCTCACCAATAAACAAGTAGATGTAGCCAGGGCAATCTGCCAGGAGATTAAGATAGTGGTCGAGAGTGGCATCAAGCCACCGGCCAAGAAGATGTGCCCGCTTGCTTTCCCGGGTCTTATCATGGGACTCTGCCGGGAAGCCCGAGTAGCCATCCCTCCTCATGTGTCTGAGACCATAAAGAACCCGATCACGGATGAGTACATCTCCAGACACTGCACAGGAAGGAGAGCGGCGAGGGCACAGCAGCCACGACCTAGACCTCCACCAGCATCACAGGGTCATCACATTTGCACTTTCATAATGGAGCAGAATGCTTCCACTCATCGATACATGACCATGATGCATGATTCCATGTATCGCCTGCAGAGGCAGCTGGGTAGGCCGACAGATCCCGACGATCAAATACCGACACCCGAGATGTTCGCAGCTCATGGTGCTTGGCCCGGGGATAGGCCCGAGTATTCAGAGGCTGGAGGCAGTGGTGCAGCGGCCGGAGGCCAGGGAGGAGATGATGAGGATGAGGACGAGGATGACGAGGATGAGGAGACTGAGGATGATGAGGCTCTCACTCCTTGAGTGGCCCCCTTTTTTATGCTTTCTCATGTTTTTGTTGTTTATGTTTATGTTATTTTTCTCGTACACTCTTTAGAAGCTTCCTTTGTTTAATGCTTTGTATCTATATTCGTACTCTCTGTTTTGTTGTTATTCGAGTACTCTTTCTTTTTTTGCTTGGCCTTTGCATCATCATCATGCCTGCTTAATTTTAATATGCGTAAATGTCGAAATTTTTGTTATAGATCATTGGTAATGTGAATTTGACAAATCTTCCCGCAACGGATTAAGCCGAAGTTAATTGGATTTAGCCATGGACGATTGGTAATGATAAAATTTGATTAATTTTCGCAAAGCCAAATGCATGTTTCCTATTTTTCCATGATTGAACTTGAAAGGAGAATGTGTGTTCCATACCAAGTTATACCATACAATTTGCGATATTAATATGTTTGTTCTATGAACCATTTAGAACCAGCCAGATGTGAGGAACCCTCAAAAATCATCATAATACATATGCAGGAGACCGACATTTTTGTTTAACTCGATCTTTTTATGTTAAATCTGGATTTTCTTCTTTTAATTGCATAAAAGTGTTGACATGATCAAGGCATTTGTTTGAATATGAGTAAAAACAATCAACCAAAAATAGCCCACCCTGTGAGAAGTGAGTATTTGTTAAACCCCTTCGAGCCTAACAAATCAGAATTGTTAACTATGAACTGCCAACTTTCATAAGCTCAACTGCTTAATGAAATTGCCGGAGTTTGTAAATTTTTTTTTTTTCAGTTCATGGTTAAAACATCACTGAATTCTGATAATTTCCTTTCAATTTTTGAACCCTTAACCGTCATGATTTTTGTCCCTTGCCAAAAGAGGAAGGAGCATTCAATTAGGGTATCATCCTGAAATAAGTTGAGGAGAAGAAGGGAGGTTGTGAAAGTCAAGCAACAATGAATTTCTTAATTTATCTTGACAACCAAAGAAAAGAAAGAAACAAAGAAAAGCAAACCAAGAAAAAGAAAAGAGAAAAGAAAAGGAAAGATCGATAAAATACAAGAGTTGTCAAGATCGAAAGAAAAGCGTTTGTATATCACCAAAGGTTGTGATTTGAATAAGGGAAGGTGTAAATTGGAAAGAATGTTCCTTCTCGCTTGGCCATTTGAATTCAATTTCCCCACATATGACATTTCTTTTGTAACCCAACCAAATTACAACCCTTGAGGACCTTATGATCAATGCTTTCATGCTTTTAGGAACGATGATTAGATGGACACATAACTCGATCGGAATGTTGTCAAACTTGCCGGATGAGTGTTCAATACCCCTCATATTAATATTCAATCTGTTCTTTTACTTAAATGAGTGATAGGTTGGTTCATTGATAAAGCATATTTCTAACTTGAGCTGTACGAAATAAATTTTGTGTTTGCTATGTGTTTTGAATTTTTCAGTGCAATCTCGGATTAATGGGAGCATTAAAACTGCATGCGCAAATTTCATATGAATCCACCAATCAAAGCCCGACCTCGCTCGGCAACCAACCATCAAAGCCCGACCTCGCTCGGTAACTAAACAATAAAGCCCAATTTTAAACCAAAACCCGATTATACCGGTGCACAAATCATTCAGGGCCCAACTGTTGGAATAAGCCCTAATAGCCAATCTATTTTGATTGGATTTGGCCTTGTATCATGACTTTGATATATATTTATGAATATATATAAGGCATTTTATTTATTCTTTTGTTTAGTTTCAAAATAATAAATTCCCTAGAATAATTAGTCCATTTAATGGAGCATTAAGTGTGACTTAATCGTGAGACCCATTAAACGAAATGACATTATTCTTAAAGTATCCGTAGTCAAGCTTTATTGTGAAATGGGATAACATTAAAGCATAGAGACTATTATGTGGGTAGACTGATGATCACATCTCACGGATCACAGATAAAGAGTTATCAAGTCTTCACATAGGTATAAATATTAGGAGTAATATTTATACTGGATTGACCCACCATGAGAATACTACATAGTAAGAGTTATGAAAAGTGTCATAAGATATTCTCATAGTGATAGTGGTGTATTCCACCCTTTGACCTGAAACCACTATGTAACCTAGATGTAGGAGTCGAGTGCTTTATCACCATTCAAACGTTGTCTGTAATAGGATGACTATAAAGTTGGTTGATGGGTATTCCATGAATCATGCTAAGGGACATGAGTGACCTAGATGGAATTTCCCCCTCCTATATAACAGGAGAAATGTCTATGGGCCCAATATTGAACTAGACAAGGATGACACAGTCTATGCCTTGTGTTCAATATAGACATGAGGGCAAAAGGGTAATTATACACATGATCATTATCACAGAAAGGTTTCGTCAGATCACATGACATTCTCGTCACTTGGGTAGCAGTGATGTGTTGCTAGATACCGCTCACTGTTTATAATATTAAATAGGTGATTTAATATTATTGCCAACGTTACGGGAACCTATAGGGGTCACACACAAAGGACAGATAGATGAGAGAAATAAATAAGACTTATTTATAAAATAATAAGTAGGACTTATTAGTAATTAAATAATTAAGTATGACTGATTATTTAATTTATGATAGAGAAACGCGGTCCATCGTAAGGTACGGTGTGTTTAAGTAAAATATGGTGCACCGTAAGGTACGGTGTATTTAAGTGCTTGACTTGTTGACCACACAAGTGGTTCTATAAATCGAACCCTTGTGGTGAAACATTATAGACTTTTGTTGAAACACTTAACCTAATTCACAAAAGGTGTGAAACCTAGCCGCCACTCTCTAAACCCTATTCTCTCTGAATCTCCGTTGAAATTGGCTAGCACCGGTGTAACACCCATACTAAATTATCTAGAATATTTAGCATGTGTATTAATCTGATACTGGGTACATTAAAATTTTCAATAATAATAACAATAATACATACAACTGAATGAGTACAAATTTGCTCGTTATACAATTATCCAAATATCAAAACATACACTTCTATATACATATACAATCTGTCAGCCTCCTGAGCGTGTCCTTGACGAGCAACTGCACTCCATCCAGCATCTTCATGAAGATCTTCATCTGAAAGCCACTTGGCTACCTGAAAACCTGCACCAGAAGGATAGGGATGAGACATAACGTCTCAGTGAGCTCCTACCCTACCTACTGTTGGCAACCACAGGGAACCTAGGGTCGCCGTGCCTACCTCGGCAATCTTGGGGATACCTATGATCGCCAAGTCTTAACCTTACCCATAGAGGGCTACCTGACTGTTCCTGCTAAACTGTGTAGTCATAAACTGGACTACTTCCTAGTGATCAAGGGGAAGCCTAGGATCACTGTCTGAATCTGATACCTAATATCCATGAGTTCTAGACTATAACCTGATAAATGGGTGATCGAGGGGAAACCTAGGATCACCGCCTGATAACTGATACCTGATATCTGATACTTGTCTGATAACTATTCTCTGTCTGATAACATGAATAAATATTAACTGTTACATGTCTTTATGTTAGCTGTTAGCGTTGAACAAACAATATTATCTGGGTTCATTTTACGGAATGCCCCCGGGTGGAGTAACCCCGAAGCACATTCCCCTGATAACCGGTGAAAATTCCTATCATATCAGGCTAACACCGGACTCCTCTTGTCGTCGTGCGGTCATCCTTGCGGAATAACACGTCCCACTGGCGTGAACCTCCTGTGTCCCACTGGCGTGAACAGCAGAAGACACGACTTAATAATTAGTCTTAACTGATGCGTATACCTCCCGTGTCCCACTGGCGTGAACGACGGAAGACGCGAATAAATATTCTTTAATCTTATGCATGAACCTTTCATGTCCCACTGGCGTGAACGATGAAAGTCACGACTTAATATTATAATAATCTTAATCTTATCTTTGCATGAACCATTCGTGTCCCACTGGCGTGAACGACGAAGGCCACGACTTAATATCTGTTAATTCTTGTACTTATTCTTCTTATATATATAACTTATGTCTATTGCATATCTGATGCATTCTTGAATGCTTAACCTATTAAAGGTTCTTAACTATGAATATAGATTCAATCTTGTGTTTAGTACATGATGAGTACCATTCTAAATCTCTTTAACCTATAAAAGGTTCTTGACTCATCGTTCTCATGAGCCATTATCTAAAGTGGGGAAACTACGTCCTTAACTTACTTAAACATTGTAATGAAGTTACTGCATTCGTCTAAGCTTTGCCCTTAATTCAAACTATTCTAAGTCAATGTTCAATCCTTGTTCCATACATATTCATCCTTTTGGAAGCCTCTTGAATGTGTTAGAATGATGGTAAATGTTTCTAAAAAGTTTGTGGAGAAAACGGAAGTGAAAAACCATGCCTACGCGTCCCAGAACACCCAAAACAGCAAAGCTGTCAAGTGCTGTCTGGGCCTCCGCGCTTGTAGCGACAAGCCTGCGCTTGTAGCGACAAGCCTGCGCTTGAAGCGACAAGCCTGCGCTTGTAGCGACGGTAGGCAGAATAAAATTCTGCCTGGTCGCTGTAGCGAGCTCCAGCTCGCTGTAGCGACCATGACAGGTTCAGAAAACTCAAAAATGATATTTTTCATCATTCCAAGCCATCCCAACACACCCAAGCTTCCCAAATGGCATAAAAAGGATTTTCTTAAGCTTATAAATCATTTAAACGTGGCTGGAACAAGGAATTAACATTTAACATAAATTAGGGCACTTTTATAAAAATTGTTCTAAGTATAAATTACTCTTAAACTTACTCAATAAGGGTTCTAAAACCCTAGGGAGCTCACCTTGAACCTTGATTGGTGCTTATTATGCTTACTCCAAAACCCTAGCTTGATTTCTCCTTGATTCTTCTTGTTCTAAACTTTCCAACACAAGTTCTTGTACCCACTCCAAGATAAAGCTTCCCAATAGACCAATTTGATGATGGGAGGTGAAATCTTAGCATGTAAGCTTGAATTGATGACATTTAAAGAAGTTAGGGTTAGGGTAAAGAGGGAGAGTTCGGCCAAGAAGACAAAGGAAAGGAAGAATTTGTGCTTGAGAGTTGATTAGCTTGCTCTAAGGGCCATAATCCCACTTTTGCATGTTGATTGGTTGAGAATTGTGTGAGGATCAAGAGAGGAGATGGGGGCGTGAGAGAAGAGTAGAAGAAGAAGGAAAATGAAATGGGAAAATATCTTTTCCCCCTCTAATTTAAATAAACTCCTCCTTCCCTTTATTTACGAAAATGCCATTGCTTGCTCTACAATCTTCTAACACCGATAACTATTACTTCTAAGCGAGATATATATATACACTTGCCATATAATTAAATCCATTAACTGTCAAATTACCAAATTGTCCTTTGCTCAAAACATTTCTGATACATCGTCCCAATATTAATAATATTCGAGTCCTAAGCGGGATATTACAATCTACCCCCCTTAAAGAAATTTCGTCCTCGAAATTTAGTTTCCACTATCATATATGAATGAATCTCTCACACTACTTCTTTTACTTGCCCGAAACTCCAGTTTGTCTTGATTATCGGAATCCCTTGGATTTCCAACTCTCTATATGTCAAATATACTCGACAACTTCTCCTTCAACTGAAATGCTTGTGATGATTTGCATAACTCTTACGTAGTAGGATGTGAGGTTATCTGAACCATCGTATCCAACTCGCTTGACCACGTTCCTGGTTCATACACTTCTGCAAATCCAATCTGGAGTTGTCCAGCTCTGACACTTGTACTAATTCTTATAAATACCTTCATAGTCCATGTAATCTTACTTTGACGACATTAGATCGTTCTCATTGTCCTCAAATATTCCCATTAATTATTATCTTTATCTTTCGTCTCATACGACGACATCACTTATCTTAATAACTTAGAAATCATTCTCCATTACTTGGAGTTTACTAATCTCCCATCTTTCTTGTCACTACTATTCTCGAATTATGGCCGTAGCATAAATATTTTATGTATTGGTAAATCCAAACTCATAGCAGTTTAGCCCGAGTGATGAGTAGTAATCATCTCACATAACGCCACCTGGTATATTTCATATCATATAATTTACATACATAAGCGAGCACGTGTACATTACTGATGGGTACACAATACATCATCTCATCTTTGTCCTACTGACGGGACATCATTCTTGATCTTATCATAGTTGAGACACTACCACATCAATTGAGAATCTTTCTTACTCTTAACTCATTTTTTTTCATTTCTGAACACTTCGGCTAAGATATGTTTGATATCAATAAATCTGTTCTGGTCAAAACCTTGCTACTTAAACATTCCTGTCTACGTACCACTATTGCCAAAACATGTCACAACACTGAAAACTGCCACACTACTATCTGAGTAGTTTAAGCACTGCCTGATAAACATATATACAATACTAAACATAATCTGATACAGGTGACATGTTGACAGATTGTAGGTACTAGGTGAATTAAATTCATATGTCACTGCATTGTTGTTTCTGATCAATGCTTCAATTTCAAAAATTTACCGTCTTGCAAGTGCAACTTTTTCTGACGTTGCCTTATACTTAACCCTTTTTGACTAAAGTTACTCTTCAAGTACCGCATTAGTGATGACTTTCCTTGCTCTAGACTTATTGTGCTAGAAACATATCATTCTTATTCTTATCACAAAATCTTAAACTGCTTCAATTTCCATTTCTCTCGAGTCTCGAGGTTTGAAATATCCCTCGGCTTTCCTTTCAAAATTTCCTTCTAGAACTTATAACAAGTTCGAGTCGTCACTGCTCACTGATATTCTGTGGTTCACCTGACAAGGACTACACAAGCATCCTTGCTCTCTAAGCTTCAGTTTAGAATTGTTTGTTAACTCATCCTGGAATTACTTTTTCCGCTGCGCAACTCTGATCTAACAAAACACTTTGGAGTAGGAGTAATACCTCATTATCCAATTCTCTGGCTGACTTGTTCCTTAGTGACTTGTAGCTATCACAGCAGATTCATCTTACGTTCGTTGATTCTCTTGTGGCTTCCACCACCTGTCTAACTCACTGATTGATCATCATCTGTCACTGTACTCCCTTTCGGACATAAACCATATACTCACTTACTTTCACGATTAAACGCCAGAACTTGTAAACGGTTTCCAACGACTGTCAAGAGTTCAACAATGTTCCTATCAAATAGTTTATACTCTAGTTCTAACTTCACTTTCCATATCCTGAATTCCGTAACCATCTCTTGGCCAGCTCTTTATGTATAATCATTAAAACATTGCGCAACCCGACTGAAAGCTTGCTTGAGACAACTTAAATTCACACACACAAACACTTGTGTCAACTTCTAAAACGACCTATGGCTCCTGGAGGTTCACATCTTTTACATATACTGAATCTACTGAGGGTTTGAGTCCCATTACTAATCATTCTATCTCTATCCATAAGGATTTCATACCCGTAATTCTTCCGAGACAATTATGGTCTCTATGGTTTTACCATACCTCTTAGGTTACCTTCGAATCCCTCCAGTTAACTGATCTTGAGCTTCAAAACCTCATCATTACCTTTTGTTTCATTCAACAACTCGTTATTGCATTCACAATTCAAATCTTGATCTTAGCACTTGAATAATTCTGCATATAGTTGAACAATCCGAAATCTATACCTTATTACCGCCCTCGGAACTTATCAACACAAGGTGACCTCTTTAAGCTTCTAGAATAACTGTGGAAGAAAACTCATCAGTTGAAAACTTAAAACTCACTAGCATTAACCACAATCTTAACCTTTCGTATAATACAGTCTCAATATAATTTCTCGGCTAAAATTTTCGATTATCCTTCAAAACTGGTCTACTATAATCTTGTGTCATCTTGAACTTGCCTTCTTCATCCAATCAAGGAAATTCAACTTTATTCGTCCATCAGTTCACTAAATCCCGATGACTGACCATTTAATATACACCTTTCGTCGAATAAAATTTCAGTTAAGCTTAGCTTATTTCCATACTTCTTACTAATAGAACACATATGAATATCTGATTCATGCCTCGATATGCAACGGGTCTTATAATCGACACTTATTCATCCATCTTAGTTCTTAGGTTGCATACTAACTTCCTTTCTTAATTCTCAAATCTAGCATTTATGGTTCGGGGGATGCGGCTGATCTACCGGGGTTAATCTTACTTGCGTTTCATGCTCAAAGACCACACTTGAGTGGTTAACTTCATTGTCCAGATAATTCTCTTAATCCACAATTTATTCCCTTAACTGTCTGGACATTAGAATCTCATACGATACGAGTTCGATTCATCAACACTATATCTTTGTTGCTGAGAGTCTAGAGGTTTCAAACCGACCGAGAATTCCACATTTCAAGTCTCTAGGTTTGGTACCGCAATTCCTTAACTCTGTACTCAGAATTGATACTTAATCCACACTTCACTTAAACTTCTCGAACTGCGGTTCCCGTTAAGGTTCCACGTCATTCCTTAGAGTATTCCATAATTCCTTAATCCGTAGGTCTTCCGCAGATGAGGTATCGTCCAACGACGTGTCCAACTGGGTTGAGGTGCTTCACCTTATCCTTAAATATTTCTGACATTCCTAAACTCTGCCATAAATAGGCTTAGTCACTTTACGGTTTGATGGCCACCATTTGGCGTTGAATACTTCTTCGCCAACTCCGTCTTAAAATTCTATCACCTTAATCTTCACCCTTCACACACTTCATTCCTCCTTGGTCACATTCAGCTCTCGGACATTTATCCTAACTGTCATATACTAGATTGAGTTGATCAGGCTCAACTAGATGTGACCTTTAGAACAACATCCGGAACCCAATGGTCCCACTACATTTATTGAAACTTTAATGACCCAAGGCATGGTCTGAATCGACCTGCTCTGATACCAATTGTAACACCCATACTAAATTATCTAGAATATTTAGCATGTGTATTAATCTGATACTGGGTACATTAAAATTTTCAATAATAATAACAATAATACATACAACTGAATGAGTACAAATTTGCTCGTTATACAATTATCCAAATATCAAAACATACACTTCTATATACATATACAATCTGTCAGCCTCCTGAGCGTGTCCTTGACGAGCAACTGCACTCCATCCAGCATCTTCATGAAGATCTTCATCTGAAAGCCACTTGGCTACCTGAAAACCTGCACCAGAAGGATAGGGATGAGACATAACGTCTCAGTGAGCTCCTACCCTACCTACTGTTGGCAACCACAGGGAACCTAGGGTCGCCGTGCCTACCTCGGCAATCTTGGGGATACCTATGATCGCCAAGTCTTAACCTTACCCATAGAGGGCTACCTGACTGTTCCTGCTAAACTGTGTAGTCATAAACTGGACTACTTCCTAGTGATCAAGGGGAAGCCTAGGATCACTGTCTGAATCTGATACCTAATATCCATGAGTTCTAGACTATAACCTGATAAATGGGTGATCGAGGGGAAACCTAGGATCACCGCCTGATAACTGATACCTGATATCTGATACTTGTCTGATAACTATTCTCTGTCTGATAACATGAATAAATATTAACTGTTACATGTCTTTATGTTAGCTGTTAGCGTTGAACAAACAATATTATCTGGGTTCATTTTACGGAATGCCCCCGGGTGGAGTAACCCCGAAGCACATTCCCCTGATAACCGGTGAAAATTCCTATCATATCAGGCTAACACCGGACTCCTCTTGTCGTCGTGCGGTCATCCTTGCGGAATAACACGTCCCACTGGCGTGAACCTCCTGTGTCCCACTGGCGTGAACAGCAGAAGACACGACTTAATAATTAGTCTTAACTGATGCGTATACCTCCCGTGTCCCACTGGCGTGAACGACGGAAGACGCGAATAAATATTCTTTAATCTTATGCATGAACCTTTCATGTCCCACTGGCGTGAACGATGAAAGTCACGACTTAATATTATAATAATCTTAATCTTATCTTTGCATGAACCATTCGTGTCCCACTGGCGTGAACGACGAAGGCCACGACTTAATATCTGTTAATTCTTGTACTTATTCTTCTTATATATATAACTTATGTCTATTGCATATCTGATGCATTCTTGAATGCTTAACCTATTAAAGGTTCTTAACTATGAATATAGATTCAATCTTGTGTTTAGTACATGATGAGTACCATTCTAAATCTCTTTAACCTATAAAAGGTTCTTGACTCATCGTTCTCATGAGCCATTATCTAAAGTGGGGAAACTACGTCCTTAACTTACTTAAACATTGTAATGAAGTTACTGCATTCGTCTAAGCTTTGCCCTTAATTCAAACTATTCTAAGTCAATGTTCAATCCTTGTTCCATACATATTCATCCTTTTGGAAGCCTCTTGAATGTGTTAGAATGATGGTAAATGTTTCTAAAAAGTTTGTGGAGAAAACGGAAGTGAAAAACCATGCCTACGCGTCCCAGAACACCCAAAACAGCAAAGCTGTCAAGTGCTGTCTGGGCCTCCGCGCTTGTAGCGACAAGCCTGCGCTTGTAGCGACAAGCCTGCGCTTGAAGCGACAAGCCTGCGCTTGTAGCGACGGTAGGCAGAATAAAATTCTGCCTGGTCGCTGTAGCGAGCTCCAGCTCGCTGTAGCGACCATGACAGGTTCAGAAAACTCAAAAATGATATTTTTCATCATTCCAAGCCATCCCAACACACCCAAGCTTCCCAAATGGCATAAAAAGGATTTTCTTAAGCTTATAAATCATTTAAACGTGGCTGGAACAAGGAATTAACATTTAACATAAATTAGGGCACTTTTATAAAAATTGTTCTAAGTATAAATTACTCTTAAACTTACTCAATAAGGGTTCTAAAACCCTAGGGAGCTCACCTTGAACCTTGATTGGTGCTTATTATGCTTACTCCAAAACCCTAGCTTGATTTCTCCTTGATTCTTCTTGTTCTAAACTTTCCAACACAAGTTCTTGTACCCACTCCAAGATAAAGCTTCCCAATAGACCAATTTGATGATGGGAGGTGAAATCTTAGCATGTAAGCTTGAATTGATGACATTTAAAGAAGTTAGGGTTAGGGTAAAGAGGGAGAGTTCGGCCAAGAAGACAAAGGAAAGGAAGAATTTGTGCTTGAGAGTTGATTAGCTTGCTCTAAGGGCCATAATCCCACTTTTGCATGTTGATTGGTTGAGAATTGTGTGAGGATCAAGAGAGGAGATGGGGGCGTGAGAGAAGAGTAGAAGAAGAAGGAAAATGAAATGGGAAAATATCTTTTCCCCCTCTAATTTAAATAAACTCCTCCTTCCCTTTATTTACGAAAATGCCATTGCTTGCTCTACAATCTTCTAACACCGATAACTATTACTTCTAAGCGAGATATATATATACACTTGCCATATAATTAAATCCATTAACTGTCAAATTACCAAATTGTCCTTTGCTCAAAACATTTCTGATACATCGTCCCAATATTAATAATATTCGAGTCCTAAGCGGGATATTACAACCGGTCATCGGAGAAGGTCTGTTCGTGTGGACTGAATAGAGGCATCGCTACGTTGCTTTGCTCGTGATCAGAAACAATTCTGCCACCAAGGTTCTGCTCTTCAAGAGGTAAACACATGAATCCTTAAAGTGTTTATGTGTTTGATTTGTGATTAATGATTTAATCAAGATCCGTTTCAATGGGATTTGTTCCGCTAAGAGGATTAAATTTTTGAAAAACCCCTCTTTAAAATCCCTTCACCAACCATGCTTGGCACTCTCCCTACAATTCACAAAGAGCCCAATTGTCATCAGCAATCCCAAACACGATCAAAGGAGCCACACCTTTGGGGCAGGACACCACCCCATTAACAAAATTCTTCCCAAACGAAGTCTTTTACTTTTGTCAAAATTTCCATTTTTATGTTAGTGCTTAAAACAAAATTTTCCAAAAAAACTTATGTGGAATCTTTTATGTTTTTGAATAAATAATACCAAGCGCATTTTCTCTGAATTGTGAGTACTTAAAAGCGTGCATCAATATCCCCACGAGAGTAGATAAGTCTCGCAGACCGAGGACGGTTAATTGCTAAAGGGATTTCTGGTCATCGGTGAATCAAAAAGGAATATCCCCATCGAATCGAGAGCCTGAAGGGACGATTCAAACAAGATTGGCCAGCCAAAGTACAAGCATCCCCAGCGGAATCATCAGTTCTGCTCCCCAGCAGATTAGCACGGTTTGCCCAGCGCATTAACAATCCCCACGAGGTATTTATCCTTTATCAATTATCGTGGCGTTGCCCCGTCAATATTCAAATATGTCCCCTGAGTCATCATCTCCTTTTGAGGATTACCGAGTGTTTATAATGCAATACCGGTCCCTTTTTTTATCCCACCAGTCTAATCTTGTCTCATCGAGTTTATCGATCATATAGGAGGAACAAAATTCCCCAGTAAAAACATCCCAAACATCCTTCCCATCAACTAAGGCTGGATATCGATCATGCTTCCAAAATGATCCTTATATCCCCATGAAGCCAAACCTTATTGACATTCCCCAGGGAGTCTCAACCCAAAACAAAGAGTCCAATCATCATTGGCAATCACAAACACCAAATTCCCCAGGAAAAGCCTGACCTTGCTCGGCATCCAATCATAACTCCCAGCATTCAACATGCATCCCACATATCATGCATAACATAATACATGCATCATGTCAATTTCATTCATACATGCATATCCAAATCAATCATACACATGCATTTCATAATCATGTCATGCATCCTCAACAAGGATTCTCTAGTGAATATCACATATTCACCAGCACCCATCAAACAGTTAAGCAAGTGTTCCCCAGTGAACCTCCGTCACAAGCGGAAATTCTTGATTGAGTCTATCTCATATCATATTACATTGCATATCATACTGCATAAGGTAACATGAAGCATATCATGCATCATACAATCATGTTTTCCGCTTTCAACAATCTAAGTACTAGCCCCGCCTAGAGACGATTACAAAGCGGGCACCTATTCAGGGTAAGACCATTTCAGTTTAGGAATCCACCTCTAGTGTAAGCGGCTAGATAAGATTACCTATCCTTAGTGTTTCAACCTTCAGTGTAAGCGGCTGAATAAGATCACTTCTTTCCTTAGGGTATCGACCTTCAGTGTAAGCGGCTGAATAAGATCACCTTTCAGTTTAGGAATCCACCTCTAGTGTAAGCGGCTAGATAAGATCACCTATCCTTAGTGTTTCGACCTTTAGTGTAAGCGGCTGAATAAGATCAGTTCTTTCCTTAGGGTATCGACCTTCAGTGTAAGCGGCTGAATAAGATCACCTTTCAGTTTAGGAATCGACCTCTAGTGTAAGCGGCTAGATAAGATCACTTATCCTTAGTGTTTCGACCTTCAGTGTAAGCGGCTGAATAAGATCACTTCTTTCCTTAGGGTATCGACCTTCAGTGTAAGCGGCTGAATAAGATCACCTTTCAGTTTAGGAATCCACCTCTAGTGTAAGCGGCTAGATAAGATCACCTATCCTTAGTGTTTCGACCTTTAGTGTAAGCGGCTGAATAAGATCACTTCTTTCCTTATGGTATCGACCTTCAGTGTAAGCGGCTGAATAAGATCACCTTTCCTTAGGTATCGACCTCTAGTGTAAGCGGCTAGATAAGATTACCTATCCTTAGTGAATCGACCTTCAGTGTAAGCGGCTGAATAAGATCACTTCATCCCTAGGAATCGACCTCTAGTGTAAGCGGCTAGATAAGATCACCTTCCTTAGTGTTTCGACCTTCAGTGTAAGCGGCTGAATAAGATCACTTCATCCTTAGGTATCCACCTGTAACACCCATACTAACGTTAACTAGTATATTAGTATGTGCGTTAATCTGATATCGGATACATTAAAATTTACAATAATATATATACAAATCACTGAATGAGTACATTTTGCTCGTTTACATAAATATCCAAATACAATATATTACACGTTCATATACATATAAAATCCGTCAACCTCCTGAGCTTGCCTTGACGAGCATCTGCACTTCATCCAGCGTCTTCCTGAAGATCTGCATCTGGAAACCACTTGCCAACCTGAAAACCTGCACCAGAAGGATAGGGATGAGACATAATGTCTCAGTGAGCTCCTACCCTACCTACTGTTGGCAACCACAGGGAACCTAGGGTCGCCGTGCCTACCTCGGCAATCTTGGGGAAATACTACGATCGCCAAGTCTTATCTTTACTTATTTCGCGATCAAGGGGAAAACCTAGGATCGCAACATATCTTTATCTTTCTTATACTGTTCATGTTCCTAATCTTACGTGTTTCATACTCTATTCTTACCTTGGCCTTAAGCGTAGTGATCTTGGGGACATCCTATGATCACATCGCGTTCACTAGGAACTAATCTTCATGTCTCGTATTACATATAAAATGTACATGTTCATTTCATATTCGTATCATCTTTCATATCATAAAGTTAGAAGTTAGCGTTGAACAAACAATCATTATCTTGGTTCATTTTACGGAGTGCATCCGGGTGGAGTAACCCCGAAGTACATCTCCCATCATACCGGTGAAATTCCTATCATATCAGGCTAACACCGGACTCCTCTTATCTTTGTGTAGGCAACCCTCTCGGTGAAGCCCCATCCGGCATAATCCGGAGCCTGCTGGACACATCTTGCATGTAGACAACCCTCTCGGAGAAGTCCCATCCGGCGAATCCCGGAGCCTGCTGGACATGCTTAAGTCTTTTAACATACGTGTGGACAATCCTCTCGGAAGAGTCCCATCCGGCATAATCCGGAGTCTGATGAACACGTTTAACATCGTCTTATAAATTACGTGTGGATAGCCCTTTCGGAGAAATCCCATCCGGCATAATCCGGAGTCTGATGAACACGTTATCATATTCTTTATCATTAAGTTCTTACTTAAGTTCATAAGTATATCTATTACGTTTCATATCTCTTATGCATATCTAATGCATACTTTAAAGCCTAACCTATAAATAGGTCCTTAACTTAAACATTATTTCTCATCTTAAGTACTTGTAAGTACTTCTAATACTTTCTCTAGCCTTGGCATAATAATGCATTCTTAAGGAGGATAACCTCCAAATACTTAACTTAGAAACTTATAGTCTTAGGCTCATCGTTCTCATGAGCTAACTTCTAGAAGCGGGAACTAAGTCCCTAACGTACTGGGTATCTTAGGTATAACTCTACCCATTGTCTTAATTAATTTCCTTGATCCTTAATGAGGTTAATCCTCAACATTATATGATGTTTCTAACCCCGCACTCATGCTAATACGAGGTATACTATGATCTATTCTTCCATTTTTAAATGTACAAAGCATACTGGCGCTGTGCGGATGGTTTCTGGCATTAAAACAAGTTTCCAAAAATGGGGTAGCACACTGTCCCCATCGTGGCACGACAGGCTCCATCGTGGCACGATGGCGTGCTGATCCTTATGATCATGGCACGATGGATGCCATCGTGGCACGATAAATCCAGGGGTGCCAGGCCCTGTAGCTGTTCCAGAAAGTTCAAAAACGTATTTTCCAATCCAACACAGTTCAGCAAGCATTTATACATCAAAATCCAAGGTTTTTAACACATAAGATCATAGCATAACATGTATTAACAAAAGGGAAACTAACTTATACAAATCTAGCCTAAAATCATCCATATATTCTTTTCCTCATAAACCATGAAATTTACCCCTAAATGGGTATAATCTTAGTGGAGCTCACCTCAACCATGCTAGCTTCACTCCTTGCCAAGCTTCTAATCACTAAACTCAAGCTTGAAGACCAAAGCTCTAGCTCTTCTCTTGATACTTCTTCAATTCTCTTTGTTTCTTCTCTTGCTCTTGCTTTCCACACAAGCTTACTAGCTCTTTCTCACATGAATTGGCCATGTTAATGGATGATTATGTGAAGATTGGGAGGAGAAGGAAGGGAGGGTGGCGTGAGAGAAGAAGAAGGATGGAAGGGGAATGAATAATGGAAAAATATCTTCCCTTTTCTTTTTCTTATAATCCTCATTCTCCACTAATTTACCAAAATGCCATTTGCTTGCTCAATAATCTGTAAACGTCGACAACAGTCACTTATAAGCGGGATATTACACTTACCACATAAATAACCCATTAACTGACAATTTACCAAATTGTCCTTTGCTTAAAACATTCCGATACATCGTCTCAATATTAATAATTGTTCGAGTCTTAGGTGGGATGTTACACCACCTCTAGTGTAAGCGGCTAGATAAGATCACCTTCCTCAGTGAATCGACCTTCAGTGTAAGCGGCTGAATAAGATCACACCCATCCCCAGTGGATCTACCTCCAGTGTTAGCGGCTGGATACGATCAACCTTTATCCCCAGTGGATCAACCTTCAGTGTAAGCGGCTGAATAGAACCACTCCATCCTTAGAGATCTACCTCCAGTGTCAGCGGCTGGATATGGTCAACCTTTTACCTTTGTTCATTTTTGTTACATTATGCATAGCAATATTTTCATTTCACTGCAATCTTTTCATTCCGCGAAGGACAAAAGTCGGGTCCTTCTTTTACTTAATTGATCTTCGCAAAGAGTTCATGAGATGCCCTCGGCACTCACACACTCTATGCAAAGACACAATTAAGTAGGGGCAGCTGTAGTACCCCAATTTTGTCCTAAGCCTTTTCAAAACAAAAAAACAAAAAAATCAAAGAGAGGGAAAAAGTCAAAGTCAACCAAAGTCAACAAAAAAGTCAACATTTCAAAAATGATGACTTCGCACTGCGAAGTCTGCGATTTTTCTTCAGATTTTTGGTTTCTTTGATTTAATTCCAGAATTTGTTACACATCATTTGCATATTTATTTTAATCAGCATTCATGGCTAATTGGGCTCAGCAAAGCCAGAGTTGAGAGACTTGCCATTAATGCCAAGGAAAGAAGCTTTTTCTTCCAACCTAGCATGTGGCAAGCAAGTGGGCTTGCCCTTGGGCAGCTCTTGTCCCTCCCAAGTGACCTGTTAACCACCCCAAGGTTGCCAGCCACCTGCTTGAGGACTTTCTTTCTGCTTGCTCCCCCAAAACCAGTCAAACCCAGCTGGTTTTTCACTTGCAAAATCCATGATTGCTTGCCCTGTTTTTCAACAGATTTTCATCCCTCTCACACCAGCCAAATGTTGCCTTTTGCATCCCCCAACCTCTGCACATCACAGTGCACATTTTTATTGTTCAACCATTGAGATTGCAAGGATCAATCCCCAAGCTTAGCCAATTGCAATCCAGCCATGTTTCTCATCATTTCTATCCAAAGACCATTGAATTTGTGGCTGAAATCAGTCAAGCCTTTAACCCTTGGCACAAGGCAGGGTTGCCTCTATCCATTAGCATTAAATGCAAAGCCTTTTAGCCTGAATTTAGCCCACAAATCAGCTAGGTCCTATGGATTTTCATCATTGCATTGGATTGCCTTTTAGCCTATAAATAGAGATGCAAGGCAAGAGGAAATGCAGCAATTCTAAGAGCAATTATTCACACAAAGAAACACTACTCATTCCAGTTTACAAACACTTACAAACAACCAGCAAAAACCAATCCAAACAAAAAGCATTACAAAGTTCAAAAACCATCACCAATATTCAAAACCTTTGCAAGAACCTTCAACTAATTCAATTTCATTGCAGCTGGAGCTTTGCTAAGGATCTCTGTAAGTTTCTATGCATCTACAATTGTGTTTGCATAGCAATTTTGGTCCAAAACCTTTTTGTTCTAAAAACCCCTTTTGAATTTCAAAAGAAATCCCAAGGTTTACAAAACATCAAAGCTGGTTTGTCCAGCTCTTTTCATTGCCAAAATTCAAATCTTTTCACTCTCCTAAAAGGTCCTGAGTGTGTTCAGAAGTTGTTTCTGAACAACAGTTCAGAAACAGCTTCTGAACTCAAATTTTCGCATTGTTCGCAGTGCGAAGTCATGGTCGCTGAGCGACCATGACAGAACTCAGAATCTGAGTTTAGGCTCCCAAATGGCCAATTTTTGAGGTTCTAGCCCAAGAGCTCAGAACCTAGGAGTTTTAAAACCCATTTTATTCAAACCAGTTCAAGGATTTTGCATAATATTGGAAAATTCGCAAGTTCGGGTAACTCTTTTGTGGATAACTTGCAAAACAAGTTATGTCCCCAAATTTTCAAAACAACTTGAACAAACCAGCTATGTTCATCATTTTCAAATCCAAACTTGAACAATAAACATTGTTCATGATTTTCAAAACCCAAACGTGAACATAAGCCGAATTTGTCGCTTTTTAAAATCGTTCGCAAAACGAGCCGAACTTGTGCGTTTTCTAAACAAAATTGCTAAAACCTCTTCATCTTGGGTTTCAAACCAAATATTTTGATAAACTTTGGGATTTCTAAATAAATTCAACCAAAAACTTGAATGAAAAAGGGATGGTGTGATGTATGTCTCTCCATTGCCCCGATTGTACGAATGCGTGACGTATGTCTCGTCGTTCGGACAATCGTCATTCCATTTTTCAACGTATCCAACCATACCAAACCAAATCTTGGCCCCTTGTGGTCAATCCAAACCTTTTGGTCCCCCGTGGCCACTAGATTCAATCCCTCGACTCGTTTGAGTCACTTTGGTCAATGATCGACTCGGTTGAGTCCATTGTACCCGTTCTTGATCCCATTGGATCAATCGAACCTTCCCCCGACTCATTGGAGTCACTTAGGTCAATGATCGACTCGTTTGAGTCCATTGCACCCATTTTGGTCCCATAGCGACCAATTCGAACCCTTTTACCCAACGGACATGCCTTTTAACATTCTAGCGCGATTCGTAAACAAACACTTAATAAGCCTCCCATGCGCGAGCATACAAGCTATACGCTTAATAAGTCTCCCATCTGCGAGCATACAAGCTACGTTTAATCGCAAGAATTCGGTTAAAACATCGTCCATTTAAAATTAACCAACATATGTACGTTTTTCTATCAAAGAACTACGTACGCTTTGAATTCTCCGACTACCGGGAGATACATAGGAGCAAGATCGACATCTTGTCAAGCGCAATAATAAAAACTTTCTTTTTCCCTTGCATCATATTTTTTCTTTTTCCCTTTTGACATAGATAAGCATGCGCGCAAAACATTTAAAAACATTTTTAGCTTTAGCCAAATAGAAGGTTCCCGTTGAGTACAACGGACGTGAGGGGTGCTAATACCTTCCCCTTGCGTAATCGACTCCCGAACCCGACAATGGTTGCGATGACCAGTCCTTTTCCTCATCGTCAAGGGTTTTATTATCGTTTCCCTTCAAACAAAAAACTTAAGGGTTTATCAACGTTCCCTTTACACAAAAACTTTGGTGGCGACTTCACAAGGCCCTCCGAGCGTCCGCGGACGTCCTCGGAGGATTGCGCGTTTTTAACGAGGGCGCACACAACCATGTTGGCACTCCCTCACAATTTCCACCCAAAGCCCAACCATGCTTGGCACTCCCTCACAATTTCCACCCAAAGCCTGACCTTGCTCGGCATCCAATCAATCAAAGCCCAATTTTCATTGGCATTCCCACATCCAAACATAACCAAAGCCCGACCTCGCTCGGCATCCAAACATAACCAAAGCCTGACCTCGCTCAGCATCCAATCACAACCAAAGCCTGACCTTGCTCGGCATCCAATCACAACACCCAGCGTCCAACATGACGTCTGTCATCCCACATGTCAGCATAATTCATGCATCATATCAAACTCATTCATTAACATGCATCTCATACTCATGTCATGCTCTCCCCCACAATTCATCATGCCCCCAGCAAACAATCTCCAAGTGCCATCCCCAGTCTGTCTGGTCCAGAGATGTCACCTACTTTATGCCAAGTGGCAGTTCTTTAACGAATAGCTTGTGCATCTTTCATCATATCCTTGTACCTAGGGGCAGTTCTTTAGCGACTGGCTTGTGTATCCCCAATGCAAGTCAATCCTTCATACAACATTCCCAGTACAAGTCGTACATTCATACATTCATGCATATACACATTCATGCATACAACATACAACGATATCATTCATACATGGCTGCTTTAACAACCATGAGTCTCACCAATCAATCATAAACAATTTGTAACCTTCATTTCCCCAAGTGTCATCCCCAGTGTGTATGCTCCAGAGATGTCACCTTTTTATGCCAAGTGGCAGTTCTTTAACGAACAGCTTGCGCATCTTTCGTCATGTCTTTATGCCAAGTGGCAGTTCTTTAACGAATAGCTTGCGCATCTTTTGTCGTGTCTTTATGCTAAGTGGCGGTTCAAACGAACAGCTTGTGCATTTTTATCTTGTTATGCCAAGTGGCAGTTCTGTAACGAACAGCTTGTGCATACTCCCCAGTGTTGTTGCCAAGTGGCAGTTCGAACGAACAGCTTGTGCATACTCCCCAGTGTTATCGCCAGGTAGCAAGTTCAACAAATGAACAGCTTGAGCGTATCTTTATTCTGTCTATGTGCCAAGTGGCAAGTTCTTTAACGAACAGCTTGTGCATCTTTTCTCCCCAGTTGAAGTAGCAGTTCTGTAATGAACAGCTTGTCAGCAGCTTATTCCAGTGTCGTCAATGGCAGTTCGGCAGCAACCTGAACAGTTGACATCCATTTTGTTTCTTGTCGTCAATGGCAGTTGAGCAACAACCCGAACAGTTGACATCCTTTTATTTCTTGTCGTCAATGGCAGTTCTGCAACAACCCGAACAGTTGACATCCTTTTATTTCTTGTCGTCAATGGCAGTTCGGCAACAAACCGAACAGTTGACATCCGCTTTATTTCTTGTCGTCAATGGCAGTTCGACAACAACCCGAACAGTTGGCATTTACCTTTATTTCTTGTCGTCAATGGCAGTTCGGCAACAACCCGAACAGTTGACATCCACCTTTATCTCTTGTCGTCAATGGCAGTTCGGCAACAACCGGAACAGTTGACCTCTACCTTTATGTCTTGTCGTCAGTGGCAATTCGGCAACATCCCGAACAGCTGACATTTACATTTTACCTTCTTTAGGCTACCATCACAACGGTAGTAGGTAAAATGTTTCCCCAGTGAATAATAGACTTTGTCTTCTCTTACCTTCATTAAGCTACCATCGCAACGGTAGTAGGTAAGATGAAATCCCCGGTGAAGCCACCAAGGTAACCTTGATCTGTTGTCGTTATTAAGCTATCATTCTGGTAGTAGACAACCCTTTCCCCAGTGGAACCATGTTACCCCCAGTAGAGTTGGATCCTGTTTCTTTAACGAACCCGGGTATCCCTTTGTCTCTTTTTATCCCCCAGTCGGGTCATCTTTGCCGTCTTTGCATTCATACTTGCATTACGAGCATTCATAGCATTTGCATGCATACATTCATAGCATTTTCAATTCAAGAAAAATTTAGTCAAAAATGGTGTACTTTGTATTTAAGTCTCTTCAACCCGTCAATTTCAAAATTTCACTTTCAATCTCCGCGGCGAAGAAACTTAAATAGGGGCATCTGTCATACCCCATTTTTTGACTCATATTTTTCTTTGTTTATTATTATTCATCATTTCATTTTCAATTTGTTATTTTTACCTTTTATTACCTTTTATTATTTCTTCTTTATTTTTGGATTTTTATTTATTAATATTTATCACCATTAGCATTACTATCATTTTTATTAATATTATCATTATTATTATTAATACTATTGATATTGTCTTTTTCATTAATAATATTATTATTATCTTTTTTCATTTTTTATCAATGTTTTATTATTATTATTTATTATTATTATCTCTTTCATCATTATTATTGTTATCACCTTTATTATTATTATTATCATTACCATCATTGTTATTTTCATTATTACTATTATTATTGGTTTTTACTTCTTTTATTTTAAAGAATATAAAAAAAGAAAAAAAGGGGAGTTCGCAGAGCAAAGTTCCCTTCGCTCTGCAAACTCTGCATTTTTTTTGCAGAATTTAATTCCTTTGATTTATCTTTCTTTTGTTTTCATTATAGTTATAATTGTTATCACCTATCATTATTATTACTGCTATTGCTATCAACTGTGGCTGTTTAGGTCCAGCAAAGCAAGAATTGAGGCATGTGCCATTAAAGCCAAGGTAAGAAGGTTTTTCTTTCAAGCCAAGCAAGTTGGCTGCCCTTGGGCAGCTCTCATCCCTCCCAATTGACCTGCTGATGGCCCTAAGCTTGCCAGCCAGTTACTTGCTTGTTTTCCTTCCTTCTTTCTCCCCCAAAACCAGTCAAACACAGCTGCATTTCACTTGCCCAAAAGCTGTTTTGCTGCCCTGTTTTCAGCTGCCTTTTCTTCCTTCTCACACCAGCCCACATGTTCCCTTTTGTTTCCCCCAACCTCTGTACATGGCAGTGCACGTTTTCTTTGCTTGACTCCTCAAGATTGCAAGGATTGATCCCAAGAACAGCCCAATTGCAAACCAGCCCTGTTTTTCACTTTTTCATCATCATTGCTATCATAAATCAGCTTCATTAATGGCTGGTTTTGGCCAAAGTCTTGACCAAGGTTACAAGGCAATGTCACCTCTTCACTTTTGCATTAAATGCAAAGCAAAGTAGCCTGGCCATAGCACACAAAGCAGCTGGATCCTAGAGATTTTCATCATTGCAATAGATTTGGTTTTGGCTTATAAAAGGAATGCAATGCATGAGGATTAGAGAGAGTTGAAAATACAGAATTTTGACAGAGAATAGAGAGTTCAATACACAGATTCTTACACTTCTCCCAGCAAAAGATCAGTTCTTAGAACAACATAATTGTTCTTGTTCAACAACTCTTCCAACTTTGCAAAATCACTATCAACCAAGTCCTTTCCTATCTCTTGCCACATAAGCATTGCTAGGAGTTCTGTAAGTATCCCTAACTCTTTATCTTTCATTTTGCATTATTGCTTGCATCATTTACTTTGTTTAAATTCATTTTGCTCAAAAAACCACTTTTGAAACCTCAAAGGAATCTCAAATTTGCAAAACACTAAACTGAGTTGTTGTACTCCCTTTCTTGCTATTTTTCAAAGGTTTTCAATCCCCTTAAGGTTCTGAACCTTACTCAGAAGTAGCTTCTTAACAAAAGTTCAGAAGCAGCTTCTGAGTTTCAAAATTTGCAGAGTTCGCAGAGCAAAGTCATGGTCGCTCTGCGACCATGACAGAACTTAGGTTCGCAGAGCCAAGTTCAGGTTGCTCTGCGAAAGTTGCAGAACTCAGAACCTGAGTTCAGGCTCCTAAAAAAGCCAATTTTTGAGGTTCTAACCTAAAAACTCAGAACCTAAGAGGATTGATACTCATTTTATTCAAAGCATAACAAAACTTTTGCATGATGTTGTAAATTTCACAAGTTTGAGCAATAATTTTGAATAACTTGTGCTACAAGTGACGTTCATTAATTTCCCAAAATCAAACTCGAGCAATAAGCCATGTTCATTATTTTCAAAACCAATCTTGAACAACAACCTTGTTCATGATTTTTCAATCAAAACATGAACTTGAGCCGAACTTGTTCATTTTTAAAACTAAACTCAAATTTGAGCCGAACTTGTGCATTTTCCAAACTCATGCATTTTTTCATGAACTTGTTCATTTCAAACTTGAATAACGCTTGTTCTTAAGTTCCAATAACTTAAGCTACAAGCTATGTTCACTATTTTCAATAAACTTGAACAACAATTTTGTTCATGATTTTCAACAACTTTGTTCTTAAAGTTCCAACACTTTTGAACAAAGCATGTTCCTTTTTGCATCATGAGCTTGAAACAAAACTTGATGCATCCTTTCAAAACTTGAACAACATTTGCTCAAGGTTGCAACAACTAATTTGAGCAACAAGCCTTTTTTTAAACTTTTTCACCAAGTGTTTTGTTCCTTTGAGATTTCTTTGAGTTTCAACAACAAACAACAACTTGAATGAAAAAGGAATGGTTGGACGTATGTCTCTCCATTCCCCGGTTGCACGAATGCCTGACGTATGTCTCGTTGTTCGGGCAATCGTCATTCCATTTTCAACGCGCCCGATGCGCCTTACCCTTTTATTGGTCCTTCGTGACCAATCCAATCTTCCTTTGGTCCCCCGTGACCATTTTGAACTTTTTCTTGGCCCCGGTGGTCAATTCAACCTTTTCACGCCTTTGCGCGTTTTCAAACGGATACCATCGCCCTCGTGTGAGTCCGTCCTTTTTCTTTTTAAACCTTTTCACGCCTTTGCGCGTTTTCAAACGGATACCATCGCCCTCGTGCGAGTCCGTCCCTTTTTTTATCAAACCCTTTTTACCTTCATTAAGCTACCCACACAACGGTAGTAGGTAAAAAGCTTTTCATCGGTCTTCATTAAGCTATCCAAACAACGATAGTAGACCGCGTTTCCTTTTTTTCAATCAAACTTTTTCGCTCGGGCGCGATCAAATCTTTTTAATTAAAACCAACCAACATACAAACTTTTTTCTACCAAAGAACTACGTAAGCTTTGAATTCTCCATCGCACCGGGAGATACGTAGGAGCAGGATTCATATCTTGTCAAGCCCATTAATAAAAAACTTTCTTTTTTCCCCTTTATTATATTTTCTTTTTCCCTTTTAATATATATTCAAGCATGCAAGCAAAACGAGAAAAACACTTTAGCCTTAGCTAACTAGGAGGTTCCCGTTGAGTACAACGGATGTGAGGGGTGCTAATACCTTCCCCTTGCATAACCCACTCCCGAACCCAAAATCTCTAACATTAAGGTAATTTCGAACTTTTTTCCTTTTTTCCCCGAAAAATTAAAAGTTCAGTCGTGATTTAAAATTAGTGATTCAACGCTTCTCAATAGCTTGATATCCGAAATTCGACGCGACAAAACTTATGAAAAATGAACAAGTTTTGTTGAAAATCGTGAACAAATTTGTTGTTCAAGTATGTTGGAACTTAAGAACAAGTGTTGTTCAAGTAATTGGAACTCAAGAACAAGTGTTGTTCAAGTTATTGTTGGAACTTAAGAACAAAGTTTGTTTGTTCAAGTTTAAAGTTGAAAAATGAACAAACTTGTTGCTCAAGTTAGTTATTTAAACTTGTGAATTTCCAACTATATGCAAAAACTCTTGTTATGTTTTGAACAAAAATGAGTTTTAATCCTTTTCAAAAAGAGTTCAAAAGGAAAGTCAAGTTCTGAACCTTAAACATATGCCCAGAAGCTGCTTTTGAACCTTAAAAATACCCAGAAGTGCTTCAGAAGCTGAATTTCAGAGTCTGAGTGAACAGTACTTCAGAAGCTAAATTTCAGAGTCTGAAGTACTGTTCAGACGCACTGTTCAGACGTTGACTTTGGTTGACCCTCAGAAGCACTGTTCATGGGTTGACTTTTGTTGACCCTCAGACTCTGAACTTCAGAGTCTGAAGGACTGTTCAGACTCTGAACTTCAGGGTCTGAAGTACTGTTCAGACTCTAAACTTCAGGGTCTGAAGTACTGTTCAGAAACACCTGAATTCTGATTTTTAGAACCTCAAAGGGTGAAAAACTTTCGAATTCAATAAGAAAAAGAAATAAACCATTTCTGTTTTGATGTTTCTCAAACTTTGGGATTTCTCTGAGGTTTTTAAAAGATGTTTTCAGTTCAAAATGAGTTAAAAACCACTAATAATGCAGAAAACTAATGCTGAATCAAAAGGAACCATTGAATAAATGCAAACAGAATGCAAATGCAAGATAAAGAGGTTCAAAATAACTTACAAATTCCTAGCTAAGGCTTGAGATGCAAGAAACTGAAAGTGACTTTGAAATGATTGTGGTTTTACAAAAGTGGAATGACGAGGAATAAGAAACTGAAATAACAATTGATGTTTTGCTGTTATTCCTTGCTTTGGGTAAGGTGTTTAAGGAGGTTTGATGGATGGTTCTGATTGCTTGATTGGTATTTGATTGTGCAAAGAAAGAAACAGAAAACAGAGCTTCTGATTTTCAGAAGTTGTTGGGAATTTCTTCCTGTTCTTTCTGGTTCTGAGTTGTTCTAAATTGCTCTAAAACAAACTGCTGAATTGCTCTTGGATCAGATTTGAATTGTGTTGAACAAACTGTGTAAACTCTCTTAAAACTGGGTGTTTTGTTCTTGAGATATGTTTGAACAAACTGTGTTAAGGCTCTCAACAATTGCTCTTCATGTGAAGAAGATTTCCTTCTAACTTTGGCTGGGTTTTGATGATAACAAACTCACATCACAAAAGAAGAAAAACTATGGAGGCACAAGATGAAGATTAAGAATGAAGATTAGTGTCTAGGCTTCTTGGTTATACACTTTGTAAGTATGGCAAATTATTTTTTGATTTATCATTCTTAACTTATGAACAACTTAGAATGCTCAGAAAATAATTACAAACATTTTTCTAAGTCCCCATATGAAGAAATGCCTAAATATATTTTGAAAATAAATCACACACTCACAATGATTTTATTTTAAATGTGATTTTGCATTAAAATGTTTTTGGATGAAAAGTCATAATTGATTTTGGAAAATTGCATATTTATTTATGACATTAGAAACATTTTTTTTAGCATGTTTTTTGAATAATCAATTATGTATTAAAATATATTTCATGTCATATTTTTGCCATACTTAATTGACTCATTTGATTTTGGTACCGTTGGCTTTAACAAGCAATTTATATTTGGCCATTTTATTGCCTATTAATCAATTTGGATTCAATGGCTATTTCTTAAAATGCAACGGCTACTTCTAATTTATTTTACCAATCAGCCACATTTCTTTTAAATGATTTTTCATTCTCATTTTATGAATGGGTGCCATTTTAAATTTGTGCCTTTTCATTTTAAACCATTTTTGAAATATAGTATTGTTTCATAAACATCTTTTTAGCCTCTATAAATTCAATTGAGAATCAAAGCAATTTACATACACACTATAACTTTCAAATTCTCAATTGTGAATTTTCAATATCACTTGTTTTCAAACTTTCATTCAAATTGTTTGGAAAACTTTGCCCACACTTTAACATTTATTAAAAAGTTTTCTGAGCATTAAGTCCATTTGTTTAAGAGTGATATTGATAAAAATATACAGCCATACATTTGTTATTCTTCAATTACATTGTTGTAAAGTTTTCTTGCCATTGTTGGTGAGAATTGTTGAAAGATAGTGGGGTGCTATCTTGTGTATGTTAGAAAGATTGTTAGGGGGTCTTGGGGAGAGATTGCTTGTAACAAAGATTCTAACATAGTGAATTCCTCACAGGGTTGTGGGGGAGTGGAGTACCAGTAGGGGAACCACTATAAATTCCTTGTGTCCATCTTCTTCTTCCCTACACTCTTTATTTTTCCAAGCATTCGTTCATACATTCATACAAAATTCTGGAAAAATTTACAAGAACACAATAAACCAGAAAAATTATCCATTAAAAGTCATACAACCTAATTCACCCCCCCCCCCCCCCCCCCCCCCCCTCTTAGGTTGCACTCTGAAATTACAATTGGTATCAGAGCAAGTTAAGGTAATTTGCTCCTTGATCCAGAAAAATGGCTTCCGCTTCAAATTCAAACATTGTGTTCAAAGATGGTGGTAGTAGCAACAAACCTCCATGCTTTGTTGGTGAATACTATGATTTCTGGAAAATTCGCATGCGTGCATACTTTGAAGCACAAGGGGAAGAAATATGGAATGCCGTTGAGAATGGTCCATTCATTCCTACAACGGTTGTGAATGATGTTGTCCAAGTAAAAATAAAAACATCTTGGACTGATGATGATAAGAAAAAATTGTTGTTTGACAAGAAGGCAATCAACATGCTTCATTCAGCCCTTGGCATGGATGAGTTCTTCCGAATTTCTCAATGCAAAACTGCAAAAGAAATTTGGGACACTCTAGAAGTAACCCATGAAGGCACAGAAGAAGTGAAGAGATCAAAACTGAACACTTTATCACAAGAATATGAATTGTTCAGAATGCAGCCCGGTGAATCAATTCTTGATTTACAAAAGAGATTCTCTCACTTAACAAACCACTTGATGGCTCTTGGAAAGACTTTCACAAATGATGAATTAAATCTCAAAGTCCTTAGATCATTAACAAGGGCTTGGCAACCAAAGGTGACTGCAATATCAGAAAAGAAAAGTCTTTCTAAAATGACTTCTGCCGCTTTGTTTGGTAAACTCCAAGAACATGAAATGGAACTTGGAAGATTGGAAAAGCATGAAGGGCAAGAGAAGAAGAACAAAAGCATTGCTCTAAGAGTTGAGTCAAAACAACAAAATGAAGGAGAAAGTTCTGATGAAGGTGAGACCATCAATCTTCTTGCAAAAAGTTTTAAAAAATTTCTTAAAAAGGACAAGTCCTTCAAGTTTGGTAATAAAAGAAAATCTTTCAAGAAGAATGAGGGCTCTACGTCAAACCAAAACATTACATGTTTTGGATGTGGGAAAGAAGGTCACATGAAAGCAAATTGTCCATCTTTTACAAACAAAAATGGTGACAAAGGAAAGAAAGAATTCAAGCAAAGGAGGGCCTACATTGCATGGGAAGAAAATGACATAAGTTCATCTTCTGAATCAGAGGATGAAGAGTATGCAAATCTTGCACTAATGGCATCTCATCACTCTGATGATGAACAAGAGGTTAGTGATTCTGAACTTGATATTAAACCTTCATATGATGAATTACAAAATGCATTTGATGAATTATATGAAGAATGTAGTAAACTTTCTAAAACTTGTGTAAAACAGAAGAAATTAATTGTTTCACTTGAAAGAAAAGTTTTTGATGCACAAGTGGATTTAGAAAAGGTCAAAAATTCTTCATGTAATAAATGTAAAGAACATGAAACAAAAATTATTAAATTAAATCAAGTAATAAAAAATTTTGAAAAAGGTCACAATAGTTTGGAAGATGTTCTTAGCAAACAAAGAGATTTAAAAAATAAAACCGGTCTTGGATTTTCAAATTTTGATAAACCAAGTACAAGTAAAACAATCTTTGTTAAAGCAAGCACAACTTCCAACAACTTGGAACCAAAGAAAATGCATGTTGTAATTCCTCTTAAAAGTATGAATACTAGAAATAATTCTTATGGAAGAAATTATTCTAACAAGTCTTATAAGAAAACAAATTCTAAGGTTAGAAATAATGTCTCCAATGGAAGTAATTCTAGTGTATATCATGTTCAAAATTTATCATGTTTCTATTGCAACATGAAAGGCCATACTCCAAATACATGCTACATAAGAAACTTTGGTGTTCCTTATGGTGAATATATTTGGGTAAGGAAAGGTATTAACCCACAAGGACCCAAAGAAAAATGGGTACCTAGAAAATACTATTAATTGTTTTGTAGGTACTTGAAGACCATATGCTAAAATTGTCATATTAAGATTGGTTTCTTCAAGATACAAGATCATATGATATGGTTCGATTTAAGATTTATATATAAATATTAGCTGCAATTTTTGAAGGAGATGATTCTCGGAGAGATATTGGCTTCATGAGATAAGTATCATTGCCCTTTCTTAGTTTATATGGTTAAACATCGAACTTATAAATGCTTGAATGCAAGTTACACATGTTAAGGATTATTTTTCATGTATGCAATGTAAGTGTTGTCTATATTCATTTTAGTATATATGGTGTAAATTGGGATCTTTCAATTATATTAACTTAAATGGTTGTTAAATTGAATTTTTTATTAAAGTATGTACACTCAATCCATCTCGTAACTGGAATATATATTTCTTCTTATTTTAATTATTCTTGCTTGTTAAGTTTTCTGAAAAAAATTTATAGGCAATGATGGGTGTATATGGAAGTTTTGTTTAAGAGGAATATATCACTATATCATTTCTATGCACTGGATTTGTTTCGTTTAAATTTGTCATGATTTTTCTGTTTTGAAATTGTTCCTTCAAGATTATTAATCATGAATGAGTTATTTATTTTGCTGAAATGGTGTAACATTGAAGTTTACTCTTTTTCAAAAATCTAAGTGAAGGATTGAATATTCATTGTGAAGAAGACATGTTATTTTTAAATAAAATTTATTATTTCTCTTATATTACGACCCTTTGGATTTTACTCTTTTTCTTCTTTTTGATGATGTCAAAAGGGGGAGAAAGTGTATGTTTGTGTTTTGTGCTTAAATTGTTTCAGGTTATCTAATTGCAAATCAAAGGGGGAGATATACAAGACAGGGGGAGCTTTCTTTGCACATCAATGTCAACATGATATGGTTTGTCATCATCAAAAAGGGGGAGATTGTGAAGAAGATTTCCTTCTAACTTTGGCTGGGTTTTGATGATAACAAACTCACATCACAAAAGAAGAAAAACTATGGAGGCACAAGATGAAGATTAAGAATGAAGATTAGTGTCTAGGCTTCTTGGTTATACACTTTGTAAGTATGGCAAATTATTTTTTGATTTATCATTCTTAACTTATGAACAACTTAGAATGCTCAGAAAATAATTACAAACATTTTTCTAAGTCCCCATATGAAGAAATGCCTAAATATATTTTGAAAATAAATCACACACTCACAATGATTTTATTTTAAATGTGATTTTGCATTAAAATGTTTTTGGATGAAAAGTCATAATTGATTTTGGAAAATTGCATATTTATTTATGACATTAGAAACATTTTTTTTAGCATGTTTTTTGAATAATCAATTATGTATTAAAATATATTTCATGTCATATTTTTGCCATACTTAATTGACTCATTTGATTTTGGTACCGTTGGCTTTAACAAGCAATTTATATTTGGCCATTTTATTGCCTATTAATCAATTTGGATTCAATGGCTATTTCTTAAAATGCAACGGCTACTTCTAATTTATTTTACCAATCAGCCACATTTCTTTTAAATGATTTTTCATTCTCATTTTATGAATGGGTGCCATTTTAAATTTGTGCCTTTTCATTTTAAACCATTTTTGAAATATAGTATTGTTTCATAAACATCTTTTTAGCCTCTATAAATTCAATTGAGAATCAAAGCAATTTACATACACACTATAACTTTCAAATTCTCAATTGTGAATTTTCAATATCACTTGTTTTCAAACTTTCATTCAAATTGTTTGGAAAACTTTGCCCACACTTTAACATTTATTAAAAAGTTTTCTGAGCATTAAGTCCATTTGTTTAAGAGTGATATTGATAAAAATATACAGCCATACATTTGTTATTCTTCAATTACATTGTTGTAAAGTTTTCTTGCCATTGTTGGTGAGAATTGTTGAAAGATAGTGGGGTGCTATCTTGTGTATGTTAGAAAGATTGTTAGGGGGTCTTGGGGAGAGATTGCTTGTAACAAAGATTCTAACATAGTGAATTCCTCACAGGGTTGTGGGGGAGTGGAGTACCAGTAGGGGAACCACTATAAATTCCTTGTGTCCATCTTCTTCTTCCCTACACTCTTTATTTTTCCAAGCATTCGTTCATACATTCATACAAAATTCTGGAAAAATTTACAAGAACACAATAAACCAGAAAAATTATCCATTAAAAGTCATACAACCTAATTCACCCCCCCCCCCCCCCCCCCCCCTCTTAGGTTGCACTCTTAAATTACACTTCAAACTGTCTGAATTTCTATATCAAAGAACTGTGTATTTTTAGCAAAGAAAACTCTCTGAATTTTGTATCAAAGAACTGGCTTTGTGTTCCAAAAAAAACTGTCTGAAATGTATCTCAAAAAAGGTGTCCTCAATCCTTCTACATTGGTTTCCTTTTATAAGCAAATTGGGATCAATTGTAATCGCGACAATTCCCCTAAAACAGGCTGTTTTGTGGGCTATGATCAGGACATTTGGCTAGCATTAAATGCAAAAGGAAGGAAGTGACCTTGCCTTGTGATCATGGTGAAGACTTTGGCTAATTTCAGAACCCAATGGGGCTGAATTTGACAGAAATTGCTGGAATCAAGGGAAAACAGGGTGTTGCTCGTGCAGGTTGCAACTTGTGATGCCCTTTGGGATTGATCTTTGCAATTTTGAGAAGACAAACAGGAAAAGTAGTGTGCTGTTTGTGCAGAGCTTGGGGAGAAACAATGGAACAGGTGTGCTTTACTGAGAAGAAGGAAGAAATGCTGGAACAAGGTCAGCCATTTCAAAACCTGGGCAAGCTATTTTGCAATCAGGGCAAGCTGTTTTGCAGCTATCCTTGACTGGTTTTGATAAAGGAGAAGAGGGGAAATGCAAGGTGGTTTGTGTGCTGGAACCCAGGGTCAGGGTGCAGAGAATTTGGGGAAGAAGAAGTGCTGCCCAGGGGCAGCCACTTGCTTCTGAAGGAGTGTGTTGGGCACGTGCCCAGACTCCTTGTTTTTCTTCTTTCTTTGCTTTTGAGCAAACGTGCCAGGCACGTGCTCTTTCCTTTCTTTCTTTCTTTCTTTCTTTTCTCTTCTGAAAACGTGTGCACAACACGTGTTTCTTCTTTTCCCTTTCCTTCTTCTTTTTTTCTTGCTTTAATTGTTTTTTTGAAATAAACATAAAACAAAAAAAGTAATAAAAATAATAAAAGTAATAATAATAATAAAAGAAATAATAATAAAAATAAATATAAATAAATAATAATAAAACTTTATTATTATTATTTATCATTTATTTAAAAAAGAAAAAAGTAAAAAGAAAGATAATAAATAATAATAAAACTTTTATTATTATTTATTATTATTTTCTTTTAAAGAACACAAAAAGTTGACCTTCTTTTTTTGAAAAAGCTTTGGACAAAATTAGGGTACAACAGCTATATCTGTTTAACTTGCATAAATTTTTTGTTGATTACAAAAAGAGGAGTAGAATATAAGTATTTGAACACTAAGCCTTATCAGAAGCTACATAACAATTATGTTTTCTGTTTAATGTTATAAAATTAAAAATGAAAAAATATTGCGCTTAATGTTAATCTTATAAGAACCGATGGGATATTAGACTTGTCTTAATCAGAGCTTGCAAACCTCTGTGTGATCAAATGTCCAATGTCTTGAGAGGTATCAGATTGAACTTAATCGGAGCTTACAAACCTCTATGTGATCAATCTGATATCTTGTTGCTGTTCTGATATGCTTTATTGATTATTTGTTCGGATGCACTCAAGAGTGATTAAAAATGAATTTAATTAACTAGGAATAGGACTTAGGGGGAGCTTGCAAACCTCACCATAATCGACTACCACAGACTCAGGGGGAGCTTGCAAACTTCAAAACTTGAGACTGTCAAACTCAAGGGGAGCTTGGAAACCTTATACCCTGAAGTCTAATTGTTAATTAAATTAACAACAATTGTTCAAAATACTTGTGTTTGTCATCATCAAAAAAGGGGAGATTGTTGAAACAAGAAGAGTCTTAGACAATTCCTCTAAGGTTTTGATGATAACAAAGTATTAAAGAACAATTGGAATACTAACATATGTTCAAGTGTGCAAAATCAAGGAAGAATCTATCTATCAACGATGAACATATGAAGAGCATCAGAAGGACCAAGAGAAGCTAAGAAGACTTTGGTAGAAGACCAAAAGGAAGGTCAACCAGAAGTCAACGTCCTAAGAACTCGGGTACCACACAAATTCTGGTGAGGTAACTCAACAGTCTCTATGATGGTCATCAGACTCATAAGCAAACATCAAAGACTTGGATTACCCTCAGACTTGAGTAAGTCATTAGGGACCCAGAATCCACGTAGGTTTTGTCCTATTCTGTGAACTGTCAATATCAAGGTTCTGATAGGTGCAGTTCTTTTGTCTTCTTCTGTCTACGTGCATAATCAGACAATGTACATCAAGAACAATGTGAATGAAATGCATAATTCTTCTTTTAGCAAAGGAAAATTCAAAGACCATCCAACAGGATTATCCATATCAGGAAAAAGGAAAATGTTCTTGATTGAAGCTTCTCAACGACTCTATTTGCGCTGGCACTCTTCTCCAACGTCTCTCAAATCTCTGCCTATAAAAGGAGTTGAAGACCATGAAGAAGATTAACAAGACTCTGCTATTCAACTGTGCCATTACTCTGTCAAAATCATATAGCGCAAAACACTTAGAAATTTTGTATTCAAGTTTATATCTTAGAAATCCTAGAGTTGTAGAGAGTATGTTCATTTGTTCATATACACTAAACATTGTTAAATCAAGTGTAGAATAAATTAATAGTCTTTAGCTTGTGAAGCTAAGGCGTATAACTCTCTTGGTGAAACTGTGAGCAACTAGAAGTCTCTTTGGTATGTCCTTAAAGCATTGGAAGTCTCTTGCCTGCATGCTTGAGCACTTGTAAGTCTCTTGGAGTTGTCCTTGAGCAAGGAAGTCTTTAGGAGAGTCCTAGAGCAGGAAGTCTTAAACAGGGGTGTTTAAGCAAGGAAGTCTTTAGGGAGAGTCCTAGAGCAGGAACTTTTGAGCTGTTGTGCTTGAGCATAAGAAAATCTCTTGGAAGTGTCCTTGAGCAATTTGTATTCCTGAGTGATTATAGTGAAATCCCTTGGAAGTGCCAGGGGACTGGATTACTCCTGGGTTGTAGGAGCAACCAATATAAAATTGTTTTGTGTCTGATTTCTCTCTCTCTCTCTCTCTCTCTATCTTTATCTGTTTGTTTCTTAACTTATCCGCTGCACTCAGTGTAACAACCCAATTTTTCGTATTTTATTTATTTAATTATTTTATGTGTGCTTAATTGTTTATTTTAGTAATTTTGGGCGAGTGGCATAATTGTAATATGTGAGAAATTCAAATTTGAATATAGTGGTGTATAAGTAATTTAGAGGGGGTTTGAGCTTAGTAAAAGTGGAGTGTTATTTTTAGTGTCATGAGAATTGACTAAGCCCATTAAGGTGAGTTAACCTAGTCCATAATATATAAGAAAATTGTGTAGTGTTATTTTCATTATGTTTCACAATTAACACAAAACTAGAGAGATGTAGAGAGAGAAAATCAAGAGAGAAACTTGGAGAAGAGGAAAAAGAGGAATCTAGAAGAACTAAAGAGGAGATTGTTGATTTCAAGTGGGTTAGCAAGAGAAGTGAAGAAACTAAGGTAAGAGGGAAGATTATCTTCATTAATTAGTTTTAATAAGCTTGGGGTATGTTTGGGAATTGGAGCTTATGATTAATTGTTGTTGAATTATTGTGATTTTCGTGCTCATCTTATTTGATTATATTAAGCATGTCAAAACTTGATAATTCCATGCCTTCTTCATCTTAAACTTCATTTTTCATTATGTTAAGTTGATACCTTGATGAATTTTGATGTTTGTGATGATTAATATGATGATCAAGTGTTGTTTGGTGATTCAGTAATTGATTAAGAGTATGGGTATGTAATTTGTTTGAGAAATCATGAATTTATGTGGGATAAGTTGTGAATTAAGTGATTATGTGAAAAGTGCTTATTTGACTGAATCTGCTTAAATTGTTGCTGTTAATTTGTGTTAATGTTAAGTTATGATTGTGAGCAAGGAACTATGATTATCGAGTGGTTTGTTGTGAAATAAGTTGTTGTTGGTGGTGTTTTGATCAAAATGACTTAATTAAGTGAGAAATGAATAAGTTGTTGATAACTGAGAATACTGTTGTTGGAAGAGTTACAATAGGTGTGTGTAGTGATGTTAAACACGTTGGAATTAGGTTAATTGAGCTGGCTATGTTTGTTTGTTAAATTTGGGTGAAAATGGGTTTTTGAGACGAACTTTGGAAATTTACCTGAAACTCTTTGAAATTGATGTTTCCTTGAGTATCCATCGTTCAATTTGAGTATATTTATCAAGAGTATAGATTATAAAATGATTTGGGTGTGTTGGGATTGAATTAAGGCATTTAAAAGTGATTTTGGGTTAGAAACGTATTTTAAAAATTGATTCCTGATGCCTTGCTCTGCTATTATCGTGCCACGATGAGGGTCTATCGTGCCACAATAATGAGCCCAAAACTTGGGCTCAGGTGCTAGAAATATGATGCCACGATGGAGGGCCATCGTGCCACGATGAGGGTCAAAATTTGGTGTTCTACACTGGAAATACCGGGCCATGAGGGGATGCCATCGTGCCACGATATATGCCAGGTCAGAAACCTAAATTCTGCTTCCATTTGGTCTTTTACCATATTCTGTTGTTAACTGGGTTTTGGTGTAAACATGAAAGTTTTAGATATGGATGTTAGCTTTCATATGACATTGGTTTAAATTCATTTAGATTTCTAGAACTTGAGTTATGAGTGATTTACTACGCATAGGCTATGACACATTTTTCGTGAAAACTTCCGCATACTTTTCCAATGAACCATGAAGCATCCTTATAATTAATAATGAATCTAAGGGAGCTTTTAGAGCTAATAAATGAGTATGTATTGATGGTGATATTTAAATTGATATTCATGATGATGTTGATGATGATGTTATGATGTTATTAATGATGCTATTGATGATGTTTGAGTAAATGATGATGATACATGTTGTGTATTAAGTGACGATGTTTGAATACTTGACTTGATGTGTGGCCTTAGTGATTTGATAATTCGTTAAGTGGAGTTTTGGTGATCATATGTTATATGACGAAGAGAATCGTATAAAAAATGATAAGTATATTTGGTGAGCATTGTCGAGTCTCTATGTGGGTCCATGCATTCATAGCGGGGTTTAAGCCTCAAGGATTTCATCGGAGATTGTATGGTGAATTCATTGCGGGGTTTTAGATCTTGAGGAATTCATCGGTGGCATTATCGTAAAACATACAGAGTCGTCTAGGAGCATTGCATAAGTTGAGTCTTGTGTATTAATGTGTTGATGAGAATTTGTGCATCTATGTGGTAATTGTGCATTGAAGATGTGATGTGATGAATTGTTATAATTAACTTGTTAATTGTTTATCGATGATGGCATGAATTGGATGATTGTAAATGATGAGTGATATGATGGAATAGTTAGACTTGTATGAGAATATTATTATGAGTTACATGTTCTTAAATTTCGGGTAATCAAATTGGTTATGTTTGAATAATGTGATGATATGAATGTTGTCTGAACTACACTTGTTTATTATTTCTTATTAATGAATTTATATCTTACCCTCAAGTGGCTTTTTTTTTGTCGCCTCATCCCTTTGGATGTAGATTTGCAGGATTGAGTACTTCGCGTCTGGTGAGTCTTGATGGGTTTGTGGCTTGACGCCTAACTTCTGTTTTATGCTTGCTTGGAGACGTCTAGAGTACTTCGTAGTTAGGTGTCCACTTGCCCCTAGAATCGGGTTGGAAAGATAAAACCTTCTTGAGCACAAGATCTCCTTCTTGAAACAAACGAGGACGAACCTTCTTGTCAAAAGCTTGCTTCATCCTCTGTTGATAAAGTTGTCCGTGGCACAAGGCATTCATGCGTTTCTCTTCAATTAGATTCAACTGATCATATCTGCTTTGGCACCATTCAGCTTCTGACAACTGGGCCTCCATTAGAACTCTCATTGATGGAATCTCAACCTCCACAGGGAGTACTGCTTCCATACCATACACCAAAGAAAAGGGGGTTGCCCCTGTTGAGGTACGCACTGAAGTGCGATATCCATGTAAAGCATACGGTAGCATCTCATGCCAGTCCCTATATGTGACCACCATCTTCTGCACTATCTTCTTGATGTTTTTGTTGGCAGCTTCGACTGCGCCATTCATCTGAGGTCTGTAAGGAGAAGAATTGTGCTGCTCAAACTTGAATTCTTCACACAAATCTTTCATCATCTTGTTGTTCAAGTTTGTTCCATTATCTGTAATGATTCTGTTGGGCACACCATAACGGCAGATGATCTGATTCTTGATAAAGCGGACCACCACTTGCTTGGTCACATTGGCATAGGATGCTGCTTCAACCCACTTGGTGAAGTAATCAATGGCCACTAGAATGAAACGATGCCCGTTTGAAGCTTTCGGCTCGATTCTTCCAATCATGTCGATGCCCCACATAGAGAAGGGCCATGGAGAAGAAAGAACGTTAAGTGTAGTTGGTGGTACATGAATTCTGTCAGCATAAATCTGGCATTTGTGGCACTTCCTGGCATGCTTGCAACAATCGGTCTCCATTGTCATCCAGTAATAACCTGCTCTCAACAACTTCCTAGCCATTGCATGCCCATTTGAGTAAGTTCCAAAGGAGCCTTCATGAATCTCATGCATCAAAAGTTCTGCTTCTTGCTTGTCTACGCACCTGAGTAGTACCATGTCGAAGTTCCTTTTGTATAAAACATCACCGTTCAAAAAGAAGTTACCAGACAATCTTCTTAAAGTTCTCTTGTCTTTGTTGGACGCTCCGGGTGGATATTCCTGACTCTGGAGGAAACACTTGATATCATGGAACCATGGCTTATCATCCACAACTTCTTCGACTGCAAACACATGAGCGGGCCTCTCGAGGCGCTGAATTCTGATTGTTGGCAAATTGTTCCGGTGACTCACTTCATACATGGAGGATAAAGTTGCTAACGCATCCGCCATCTGGTTCTCATCACGAGGGATGTGGTGAAGCTCCACTTTGTTGAAGAAGGTTAACAAACGCCTTGCATAATCTTTGTATGGAATCAAGCCGGGGTGGCGAGTTTCCCATTCTCCTTTGATCTGATTGATTACGAGTGCTGAATCCCCGTAGATATCAAGGTTCTTGATTCTCAAGTCGATGGCTTCTTCAATGCCCAGGATACATGCTTCATACTCTGCCATATTGTTGGTGCAATCAAACAGTAACCTTGCAGCGAAAGGGAGATGATTACCTTCAGGAGTGATAATAACTGCCCCAATTCCGTTGCCAAAGACATTCACTGCTCCATCAAATATCAAGCCCCACCTAGACTCGGGATCTGGACCTTCCCCAAGCAATGGTTCATCACAATCCTTCATCTTCAAATACATAATCTCCTCATCGGGAAAGTCGAACTTGATGGGTTGATAATCTTCAATTGGTTGGTGAGCCAAATGGTCAGCAAGAACACTACCCTTGATTGCCTTCTGAGTGCGGTATTCAATATCGTACTCGGACAACAACATCTGCCAACGAGCAATTCTTCCTGTCAGAGCGGGTTTCTCAAAGATATACTTGATCGGGTCCATCTTGGATATTAACCAGGTGGTGTGGTTAATCATGTAGTGACGAAGACGCTTGGCAGCCCAGGCTAATGCACATCAAGTCTTTTCAAGTAAGGAGTACCTGGACTCACAATCTGTAAACTTCTTACTCAAGTAGTAAATGGCATGCTCTTTCCTTCCGGCCTCATCCTATTGTCCGAGTACACACCCCATGGAATCTTCCAGCACAGTCAAGTACATAATCAGGGGCCTTCCTTCAACTGGAGGAATAAGAATCGGGGGTTCTAGCAGATAATTCTTGATACTATCAAAAGCCTTTTGACAATCTTTAGTCCAAACAACACCTTGATCTTTACGAAGCAACTTGAATATGGGCCCGCACGTGGCTGTCATGTGCGAGATGAAACGGGAGATGTAATTCAAACGCCCAAGAAAGCCTCTTACTTGTTTCTCTGTCTGGGGAACCGGCATTTCTCTGATAGCTCTACCCTTGTCGGGATCTACCTCAATACCCTTCTGGCTAACAATGAAACCCAAGAGTTTTCCAGATCTAACACCAAAAGTGCATTTGTTGGGATTCAAACGAAGTTGATATTTTCTTAGCCTTTGAAACATCTTCAACAAATACTCAACATGTTCTTCTTCAGTTCCTGACTTAACAATCATATCATCCACGTACACCTCTATCTCTTTGTGCATCATGTCATGGAAGAGAGTGGTCATGCCTCTCTGGTAAGTGGCACCTGCATTTATCAACCCGAAAGGCATCACTCTGTAACAAAAGGTGCCCCAAGGCGTGATGAAAGATGTCTTTTCTCTGTCTTCAACTGCCATCTTGATCTGATTGTATCCAGAGAAACCATCCATGAAGGAGAAGACTTTGGATTTAGCAGTGTTGTCAACCAATACATCGATGTGAGGTAAAGGGAAGTCATCCTTCGGACTAGCCTTGTTCAAATCCCGGTAATCAACACACATCCTGACCTTGCCATCTTTCTTTGGAACAGGCACTATGTTGGCTAACCATTGAGGATACTCTGATGTGACAAGAAAACCTGCATTAATTTGCTTCTGTACTTCCTCTTTGATCTTGAGAGCCATGTCAGGGCGAGTTCTCCTTAGCTTTTGCTTGACTGGTGGGCATTCGGGCTTCAAAGGCAGACGGTGCTCCACAATACGGGGATCCAAACCAGGCATATCCTGGTACGACCATGCGAACACATCGGCATATTCTTTAAGTAATTCAATCACCCTTCGTTTGACAGTTGCTTCAAGCGATGCCCCAATCTTGACTTCTTTCTTATCTTCCTCGGTTCCCAGGTTGATCACCTCCACTAACTCTTCATGAGGCTGAATGGTTTTCTTCTCACGTTCCAATAACCGAGCAATTTCATCTAGAATTTCCTCATCCTCTTCATCTTCAGCCTCGTAGACAGGAAATTCGAAGTTGGGAGAGAGTGCAGGGTTATTATGTTCAACGGGCTCAATGATGCTTAGTCTGCATATGATTGATGATTTTAGAAAATGAGCAGAGAATGCAGACTTTTGAAATTGATTGAAAACGGAAAATAAAAATAAAATATTTTTGGTTTTTTGTGTTACCATTTTCCACAAAAAACAATAAATATAGATATCGGGATAAACCACATTTTCCATTAATAAAAGCAGTACTTGATACAAAATAGCCCTACATGATTGCACTTTCATCCTGGGCTAGACGAAAGGATCTTTTTTTGAAAAAAAACAGAAAAAACAAAGACATATTACTTTGACACATGAACTACTGAAGGGATGTCAACCGCGTCCCAGTTGCGGACAAGTCTTCCAGGTGTGACAAATGCAGGCACTATCTCTTCAGGAACATCTTCCAAGACAGCATTGGCTTCTGGCGGAGCGTTGATAAACCCAGCACTACAAAAGGTATTACTTATGGAGCTTGACCCAACACCACTCTTTGAGGATCCTGCAAAAGAAGCAAATCCCAGTCCTTCACGGTTTTTACTCTCTGGCAACTGCACAACCTTTCCCCATCCTACACCTGTTCCTTCCTGCACCACTTTCTGTGCGCTCTTCCAAGTAGCAAAAGACACTTCACTCTTCTCTGGCTTTTTACCCTCTACAGTCAGGCCTTGGAAAGAGGTTCCTTCTGTTTAATCAGCACCAATAAAGGAAAAAGCTGACAAATGACTAACCAACAAGGCTTCTTCTCCACTCACAGTAATCAATCTCCCATTTCTGACAAACTTCAGCTTTTGATGCAAGGTTGATGTCACGGCCCCAGCTTCATGGATCCACGGCCTACCCAAAAGACAACTGTATGCAGCTTGGATATCCATCACCTGGAATGTAATTTGGAAAACAGACGGCCCAATTGTAATGGGCAAATCAACCTCCCCGATAACAGACTTTCTTGATCCATCGAACGCTTTGACAACCACCCCGCTTCTTCTCATGGGAGGCCCCTGGTAGGAGAGTTGATCTAATGTTGTTTTGGCCATTACATTCAATGAGGAACCAGTGTCCACAAGTACATTCGATAGAGCATCGAACTTGCATTTCAACGATATGTGTAACACCAGATTGTGGTTTCTTCCCTCCTCAGGAAGCTCTTCATCGCTGAAACTCAAATTATTGCATGCAGTAATGTTTCCTACTATACTATCCAGCTGATTAACAGTCACGTCCTTCTCCACAAAAGCTTGGTCTAACACCTTCATCAGGGCTTCACGGTGTGCTTCAGAGTTTAATAGCAAAGACAAGATAGATATTTTGGAGGGAGTTTGCAGCAGCTGGTCTACTACTTTATACTCGCTCTTCTGGATCAGTTTCAGAATTTCATCATGATCAGAATCCTTGCTAGTCCCACTAGATTGGCCTATTTCCTTCTTTGTACTAGGGTCATTCACTGTCACCTGTTCAACCACCGGATTGATCGCTTTCTTGGAAAACAACGCGGGGATAACACGCCCATTCCTCAGAACCCTGCTGTCACTGGCGATGTTGTCCACAGAGGTCGCAGGAGTTAGAGAGGGCAAAGGCACCTCATGTCCACCTTCCAACATCGTGGCACTATACTTGTAAGGGACCGCTTTTAGAGAAGCATACGACACTGGTCCTGGCAAGCTAATCACCAATGGGGTAGTAGCTGGTCTCCCACTGTTATAACTTATTTCCAGCGGCTGGAACTCAGGGGTAATAACACACACTTCCTTGTCTTTCCTGGTGATGATTAATTCCTTGGTGTCTATCAGCCCTTGTACATCCTCTTGTACCTTTTGGCATCCTTTCACATTCACGGAACACACTCCACACGCTGCATGATCATGGTCAAACAGAGCTGCCTCGCACATCTTGATATGTATTGGGACCAGGGGAGTCCTGATATTTTGAACATTGAAAATAGGGCAACCCTCTTGGTCATCTTGGACCATGTTAACAGAGGATCCGTGGTTAGGTAAGGGATTGGCCTGGACGTTGGGGCTTGAGTCGGAGTCTTTGAAGGTCAGAAGTTTCGCCTGGATTAGCTTTTGGACCTCGGTTTTGAGAGCAAGGCAATGCTGAACATCATGGTCGGGCGCTCCTTGGTGAAAGGCGCAAGTTTGGTCATGCCGGTACCAGGGAGGTAAAACATCCGGTGTACGGGGAGGTGCTCTGACCTGGACAAGGTTTTTGGCGAGTAGAGCGGGAAGCAAGTCAGCATACTTCATCGGGATTGGATCAAAGGTCACTTTTTGGCGGTTTTGTGAGTGATATGGTTGTTGAGGGGTTTGTGGGCGATTTTGTTGTTGTTGAGGGTATTGTGGTTGATGGTATTGTTGTGGGGGATATTGTTGTGGAGGATACTGTTGTGGAGGGTATTGTGGTTGATATTGGTAAGGGTAATATGGCCTTTGTTGGTGATATGCTGGGTTCGGGATAGTGGATGCGACATTCGCAACCTGACGGTACGGGGTGTAATTTTGCTGGGGTTTACCATGGGCTATCATTCCCACCTCTTGATCTTTCTTCTTCGCAAAGTGGTTTCCAAACTTCTTGGTATTATTTGCAGCAGGGGTACTTTCCACGGTCAAACGCCCCTCTCGGACACCTTCCTCTAGTCGCACACCCATGTTGACCATTTCAGTGAAGTCCGTTGGTGCACTCGCAACCATTTTCTCGTAATAAAACTGACTCAAGGTCTTCAAAAAGATCTTTGTCATTTCCTTTTCTTCCAATGGTGGGACAATTTGAGCCGCCACTTCCCTCCAACGCTAGGCGTACTCCTTGAACGTTTCCTTGTCTTTCTGTGTCATCGCACGAAGTTGATCACGATCTGGGGCCATGTCCAGATTGTACTTATACTGCCGGATGAACGCTTCACCAAGGTCATTGAAAGTACGGATGCTCGCACTGTCAAAATTCATATACCACTTCAGAGCGGCCCCAGTCAGGCTGTCCTGAAAGAAATGAATAAGCAACTTATGATTGTCAGTATACATGGACATTTTCCGCGCGTACATCACCAAGTGACTGCGGGGACAAGAGTTTCCTTTATACTTCTCGAAGTCTGGCACTTTGAACTTGTGAGGGATAGTAACATTTGGGACCAAGCATAATTCACGGGCGTCCTTCCCGAACAGATCTCTTCCTCGGAGGGCTTTGACTTCCCTTTGCATACAATCAAATCTTTCTTGGAGTTCGTCCATCTTATCGAAGGCTACAACACTTTCAGCATGGTAAATTGGCTCAACCTCTTGTTGAATAGTGTGAATCAGTGGTGCTGAATAAGTAATTGCAGCTTGAGGGAAATGGGTACCGGGTTGTGGAACCGGTGCTGACTGCTGGGCGAAAGGAGGTGGAACTTCAGATACAGCGGGCTGGGGGCTTCCATAGACTGGAGGTGGCATTCCCCATGTAAAACCTGGAGGCAAAAAGAGGGGTGGAGAAGTCACTGTAGATAGCGGGGTCGTGCTCACAAAAGGCTGCTCTACAACAGTGGCGGCAACTTGAGAGTTCTGGGCTGACAGGAGTGCATTCATCATAGCCGTCAGCCTATCCATTCCCTCTCGCAAAGTGGCAACCTCCTCCCTGAGACTCTGATTTTCTTGTTCAACGAGATCCATCCTTTTCCGATTAGCCCTGGTGTTGTAAATGCGAGTTGGTTTGCGGAGAATTCGTCGGGCCACTTTCCTTGGACGGCGGCTGATTAACCTTTGAAGTAGTGAACACATGGTGAGACTCAATTTAGAAACTATGAATGCAGTATGATGCATGATTATGCTTATGCAAAAAAGAAAAAGAAAAAAAACAAATTACCATCGAAGGACTTGTTAAAGTAATTGTAAACATCATAAACTGAATACTTCACTAAAGCATTGAAATATTACAAAGAGTTTTTTTTTTGTTTACAAGTTAAGAGATTTTGGAAGCTAAAATCTAAACATAAGGTCCTAAGGACTTCAAACTCAAACTCCCGGAGTAGATGGATCCTCGGAATCTGAATGTGCACCAGAGAGTGAATCCATAAACCTCCTCTTCCTCTTAGCGTCCTGGCGGAGCAAAGCGTCCTTCCGACGAAGCAAGTCATCCTTCTCAATTATCCTCTGATTCTGAACGAAAAGCTCATGATCTTTCTGTGCCAGCTTTCCCTTCAAGGTCTCATTCTCACGCTCGAGCTCCTGGTATTTTCTCTTCCAAGTATCCCTTTCAAGCCGCATTTGAATCAACTGCTCATTGCATTCCTCTTTGTTATCAAAGGGCACAGGTAAGGATGGTGATGGAACGGTTGAGGATACGTGCCTGGGTAGGGGGTAGGGTAAACCAAGAATCGAAGCCCTGTCGACAACCCACCAGTATAGGATCCATGTACAAAACCCGTCCTTTTTCCTAACTGATTCCTATCAAGCCTACGAACAGTATGCCAGGCTCGCACAAATCTCAATCTCATGCCTGCATGGTCCTCGTGGTTGAGGTAGAATTCACCGATTAAGGAGAGGTTATTAGGTTTTTCCTTCATGGGGTATCCAAACTGGCGTCTGGCAAGGGTGGGGTTGTAGGTGATTCCTCTGCGTGTACTGATGAGGGGTACATTGGGAAACTCTCCACAACTGTCGATGATTACTCCAATGTCACTAGCTGGTTCGTACCAAAAGATATCAGTTGGAGTGAGGGACATGATTCTCTGAGGCCAACGGGTTTTCTCTGGATTAGTTTTGAAAAGGTGGGTTTGGGGTAAATGTGAAGTAAACCACTTGTATAGCAAGGGTGCACAACAAGTGATAACTCCGCATTTCTTTTGTGTTCTGTGGTGAATGGAATGGTAGGTGTCTGCAAGTAAGGTGGGGACGGGGTTTCCGGATATGAAAATTTGGATTGTGTTAATGTCGATGAAATCGTCGATGTTAGGGAAGAGTATAAGGCCATAGATGAGTAGGGCAAGGATGGCTTCGAAGGCACCGGTACTGGCGGCTTCGGCAAAGGTGTAGGCTTTTTGGTAGAGGAAATCGGGAGTTAGGCCTTGGAAGCCTCCTTTGGTAGTAAGATTACTGGTTATGTCGGAAGTTTTGAGGTGGAGGGCTGCGGCGATAGTTAAAGGTTTAAGAGTTGGTTCGAGGCCACTGAAAGGTAACTTGTCAGGCACCGGTAATCCAACCAGGTAAGAGTATTCTTCCAAAGTAGGGACAAGCTGGTATTCTGGGAACATGAAACAGTGATAGAGAGGGTCATAGAACTGGACCAAGGTATTAAGGATCCCCTCTTCAACGTTTGTCTTGAGGATGCTGAGCAAATTCCCATAACACTTTCGGAAGTCGTCCGGATTAGCTACCAAAGATCCTAGCTTCCTTAAATTTGTCAAATCCGGGTCCTTGAAGTTATACTTCTGAGTTTTCCTCTTTGTGAAGTTCATTCCTACGATGTTTACAACAAAACTTGTCTAAGTCCTTCGATACTTTGATGGAAAAATGTTTATGAATGAGTGCATGTATGCATGGTTATGCTAAAGAAACGGAGAAAACACGGTGAGGTTAAGTTCGTAATGTTGGAGCTGAGGGTAAACACGCCATTTGGTAAGGACTATGGTTTCATATGTACCTGTATCACGGGTTCTACCAAGTTCCCAAAGTCATTGACCACTTCCGAATATTGTCAGATTACGGGACTACTCCCGGTCCAACAACGTTCGTAGGAAAGTCTCGTTTGAGTGTAGTATCGCGTATCGACCAACTCAAGACTACTCTTGATTAGCCACCGCACTACGTCCTAAAAGGCCAAGATGGGTTAGGTAACTAAAGGTCCTCAACTTCATAGGTCACTTAAAAATAACAATGCCAAACACGACTACTCATGTCGACATGGTACTACTTTTAAGAGACCTCCATTGAGCGGGGTTATCACATGTACCAAAACCCAAGACTACTCCTGGTATGGCACGTTGATTATACCCCATCCTATCTTATGTTTCCCTCAAGTCCGGGTATAGGACTTATCTCACCACTCACGTAAAAAGATAAACACTTAAGCACGTATTTACAGTTTCAAATAATAATAAAGCATAAAAATAAAGAAAAGCAAGATAGGTTTAACCCACTTAGGATTTTGCATCCCCAGTGAAGTCGCCATTTTTTTGTCGCGGTGATTTTTGGATGTCAAGCTATTAATTAGCGTTGACTCGCAATTTTAAGTTCACCACCGATCTTTTATTTTTCCGAGGAAAAGGGAGAAAGTTCGAAAAACCCTATTTTTAGAGATCAAAGGTCCGGGGGTTGGTTACGCAAAGGGAAGGTATTAGCACCCTAAACATCTATAGTACTCTATAGGAACCTCTTGTTTATTTTTATCTTTATGCTAAATTGATTATTTGTTTGTAAATAAATGCCTAAGTGTGAAAAGATCAAAGAGATGAGTTAAAAAGAAAAGAAAATGTTTTTGTTATTTTTATTGATTTGGAAAGACAAAGTCTTTTGCCTACATACCCGAGCGGGATCAAAATCATGTAGTTCGGGGTAAAAAGCCGAGTGATTGGTTTTGATTGATTTTAAAGTTTGAAAAAAAGTTTTGAAAGATAAGAGGCCGAAAGGCATAGAAGAATAAAAATGAAGTGAGTTTGATTGATTTTTATTTGAAGAAAAAGTTTTGATTGATTAAAGATCGATTACAATTTGATTAAGAAAGAAAAGACAAAGATTGATTTTTTTTTGAAATTTTGATTATAAAATGTTTTTGGATTTTGACTATTTGACTTTTTTTTGAGAAAATTTTGATTAAGTCCTAAGGTCCAGAGACTAAGTTATGCTGAGATGATCTAAACGCGCTGGATCCCTCAAAATGACGTTGGATCAAGTGAGGGTCCTTTTCCTTGGATACGGTCAAAATTACGTTATCGTCCTCGACATAAAGCATAAAAAATAAATGTGGTGTCGGTGCATATTCTCATTTATATTTTTATTTACATTGGACCTAGATACATTCTAATGGCAATAAAAATAAATGACAAAAAATAATAAAAATAAAAGTGCAATTGCATTAAAGTAAATATGCTAAAAAGAAATAAAAAATGCATGAAATGCAAAACAATAAATAAATATGGTGCATAAAATAAATAAAGAAAAATAAAAATGCAAGACATAAAATAAATATGATGCTGAAAATAAAAATAAAAATGCAAGACATAAAATAAACATGATGCTAAAAATAAAAAATGCAAGACAATAAAATAAATATAATGCATAAAAAAAAGAAAAGAAAATGCAAGACATAAAATAAATATGGTACTGGAAAATAAAGATGCAAGGCATAAAAATAAATATGGAGCTGGAAAATAAATAAAGAAAATAAAATGCAAGACATAAAATTAAATATGAGGCATAAAATAAAATGCAAGACATAAAATAAATATGATGCATAAAATAAAATAAAAAATAAATAAAAATAAAAATGCATGGGGTACTGGAAATTAAAGACAATAAATAAAGTGCATAAAGAAATAAAAGAAATAAAAATAAAAGAGCAAGTAAAAAGAAATAAAAATAAAAAAGAATAGAGAAGAAGAAGGGGGGTGCAGAATTAAAAGAGATCAGTAAAGCAGTAATGAAGAAGAAGTTGGGCTTAAGAAAGAAATGTGGGCTTAACAGATCAAATTTGGATCGTCAGATTGAACAAGGCGTCCAGATTTGATCATGGGGAGACAGAGCCTCAGCCGCTAGATCTTAATCAAACGTCACAAGAGAAGAAGAACATAGTAAAAAAAAAAGGGTGCAACGCGTCTGATCAAAACAGGGGATAATGCTGGTCGTTAGATCTAAGATCTAACGGTTCAACCCTGATGGTCCACAGGGACACAGAGATCCGCGCACACACAAGCTTGGCAAGGCAGTAATATAAATTGGAAAATAAACATGAAAATGCCACAAGTCTATCTCATTTCTCTCTCTAAGCTTTCAGGAAAAATAAAAGCTCTCCCTTCTCTCTACATTACACGACCGGAAGTTGTCTACCGGCGCGGTGGCTGGCCGGCCATGGGTGGCGGCGCCGCCGCGCCGGAAACAGAAGCTCCTCCTCTTTTTAAAAAAACTACATATTTTGAATTCCTTTTTCTCCTAGTTCACGAATCCACCGTTATTTTTTGAAAATCGGTACTAGTAAAGCCTAGATCTAGCTTTGAGTCTTCGAAGAAAAAGTGAACTACCTTTGGCTTGGCGTTCTCGTTTTAGCTTTAGAGCAAGTTCAGTTACGGCTTGATGGTGGGTTGTGATGAGTTCGGTTTTAGCTTTAGCGAGTGTGGTGTTGTTCGAGGTTGTGGTGGTATACTGTGTTGGCCTTGATAAATCTGCGAGTGTGATGTTATTCTGGGTTGTGATTGTGAACTGTGTTGGTCTGGATTCTGGGAATGGAAAGGGAAAGGAAATTTTTAACTATTTTTGGTGGTTGGAACGGCCGGATTTGGGTTTTCTGGGGTGGTGGTGTTGGTGGTAGAGGGTGGTTCTGCCACTGACTCAGATTCTGACAAATGCTGACTTTTGGGTACCGTGAATAGTACATTTAATGTACTATTTATAGTACCAGAGACTAGGGTTAGAAGAAAAATCTGGACAAAAATGCCCCTGGACTGAAATTGGACCCCAAAATGACTGAAAAAATAAAGGGAAATAAAGTAAAATAGCAAAAATAATAAAATAACAAAAACGAAAATAAAAAGAAAAAATTAATAATAATAAAAAGAAATTAAAAAAAAAAGAAATAAGTAACAAAAAATAATAATAATAATAAAAGGAAATAACAAAAAATAAAACGGTCGCCTTCGGAACAAAAAATGAGGTATTTTAAAATACCTCCCTGCCGAAATTTCGTCTGAAACGACGAAAATTTCTGGCTTAAAAGACAGGAAAAAACGGAATAAAAACGGGTCAAAAATGGGGTATGACATTAGTAATTTTGGGCGAGTGGCATAATCGTAATATGTGAGAAATTCAAATTTGAATATAGTGGTGTAGAAGTAATTTAGAGGGGGTGTGAGCTTAGTAAAAGTGGAGTGTTATTTTTAGTTGCATGAGGTGAGTTAACCTAGTCCGTAATATATAAGAAAATTGTATAGTGTTATTTTCATTAGGTCTTCACAATTAACCCAAAACTAGAGAGAGGTAGAGAGAGAAAAACAAGAGAGAAACTTGGAGAAGAGGAAGAAGAGGAATCTAGAAGAACTAAAGAGGAGATTGTTGATTTCAAGTGGGTTAGCAAGAGAAGTGAAGAAACTAAGGTAAGAGGGAAGATTATCTACATTAATTAGTTTTAATAAGCTTGGGGTATGTTTGGGAATTGGAGCTTATGATTATTTGTTGTTGAATTATTGTGATTTTCGTGCTCATCGTATTTGATTATATTAAGCATGTCAAAACTTGAAAATTCCATGCCTTCTTCATCTTAAACTTCATTTTTCATTATGTTAAGATGATACCTTGATGAATTTTGATGTTTGTGATGATTAATATAATGATCAAGTGCTGTTTGGTTATTCTGTAATTGATTAAGAGTTTGGGTATGTAATTTGTTTGAGAAATCATGAAGTTATGTGGGATAAGTTGTTAATTAAGTGATTTTCTGAAAAGTTCTTATTTGACTGAATCAGCTTAAAATGTTGCTGTTAATATGTGTTAATGTTAAGTTATGATTGTGAGCAAGGACCTATGATTATCGAGTGGTTTGTTGTGAAATAAGTTGTTGTTGTTGTTGGTGTTTTGATGAAAATGACTTAATTATGTGAAAAATGAATAAGTTGTTGATAACTGAGAATGTTGTTGTTGGAAGAGTTACAGTAGGTGTGTATTGTGATGTTAAACATGTTGGAATGAGGTTAATTGAGCTGGGTATGTTTGTTTGTTAGATTTGGGTGAAAATGGGTTTTTGAGACGAACTTTGAAAATTTACCGGAAACTCTTTGAAATTGATGATTCCTTGAGTACCCATCGTTCAATTTGAGTATATTGATCATGATAATAGTTTATAAAATGATTTGGATGTGTTGGGATTGAATTGGGGCATTTAAAAGTAATTTTTGGGTGAAAAACGTGTTTTAAAAACTAATTTCTGGTGACTTACTCTGCTATTATCGAGCCATGATGAGGGTCTATCGTGCCACGATAATGAGCCCAGAACTTGGGCTCAGGTGCTGGAAATATCGTGCCACGATGGAGGGCCATCGTGCCACGATTAGGGCCAGAATTTGGTGTTCTGCACTGGAAATATCGTGCCACGAGGGGATGCCATCGTGCCACGATATATGCCAGGTCAGAAACCCAAATTCTGCTTTCATTTGGTCTTTTACCATTTTCTGTTGTGAACTGGGTTTTGGTGTAAACTTGAAAGTTGTAGATCTGGATGTTAGATTTCATATGACATTGGTTTGACTTCATTTAGATTTCTAGAACTTGAGTTATGAGTGATTTACTACGCATAGGCCATGACGCATTTTTCGTGAAAACTTCCGCATACTTTTCCAATGAACCATATAGCATCCTTATAATTAATAATGAATCTAAGGGAGCTTTTAGAGCTAATAAATGAGTATGTAATGATGGTGATATTTAAATTGATATTCATGATGATGTTGATGATGATGTTATGATGTTATTAATGATGCTATTAATGATGTTTGAGTAAATGATGATGATACATGTTGTGTATTAAGTGACGATGTTTGAATACTTGACTGGATGTGTGGCCTTAGTGATTTGATAATGCGTAGTGAGGTTTTGGTAATCATATGTTATATGACGGAGAGAATCGTATAAAAAATGATGAGTATATTTGGTGAGCATTGTCGAGTCTCTATGTGGGTCCATGCATTCATAAGTCAGTCCGAAGACGGTGTGGTGATTTCATGGCGGGGTTTAAGCCTCGAGGATTTCATCGGAGATTGTATGGTGAATTCATTGCAGGGTTTTAGATCTCGAGGAATTCATCGGTGGCGGTACCGTATAACATATAGAGCCGTCTAGTAGCATTGCATAAGTTGAGTCTTATGTATTAATGCGTTGATGAGAATTTGTGCATCTAAGTGGTAATTGTGCATTGAAGATGTGATGTGATGAATTGTTATAATTAACTTGTTAATTGTTTATTGATGATGACATGAATTGGATGATCGTAAATGATGAGTGATATGATGGAGTAGTTAGACTTGTATGATAATATGATTATGAGTTACATGTTCTTAAATTTCGGGTAATCCAATTAGTTATGTTTGAATAATGTGATGATATGAATGTTGTTTGAACTATACTTGTTTATTATTGCTTATTAATGAATGTATATCTTACCCTCCAGTGACTTTTTTTTGTCGCCTCATCCCTTGTGGATGTAGATTTGCAGGATTGAGTACTTCGCTTTCGGTGAGTCGTGATGGGGTTGTGGCTTGACGCCTAACTCTTGTTTTATGCTTGCTTGGAGACGTCTAGAGTTAGGATGCTCTGCTTAGGATGTCGTCTAGGATTTTATTTTTCGTACTCTGTTGGATTTATTTTGAGTGATCTTTGTGATCCAGATACTTATGTATTATTTTAAGATGTTTTCAGATGACCCGAGATGATTATATGTATGTTGAGATATTCCGCTGCGATATGTTTATTTATATTGATGTGATTTTCATATTATATGTTTAATATTAGTTTTATGAAGAAATGCAAGGTTCTGATTGCATGCTAGTTGTTTATTTATCATTGATTAGTAGTCTCGGGGATCGGGTCCTTATACTCCGACTCTGTATCAGAATCTGCAAACCTCAGATGCTGAAAAACTTTGAACACCAAGAAAAAGAAACTAGAAAAAACCAACACAATTCAACCCCCCTTCTTGTGTTTTTCTCACCTTCAATTCCGACTTCCCCTTTCACTATAGAAGAATTTAAACAGGCAGTTTTTTCTATTCAAGCAGATAAATGTCATGGTTTGGATGGGTACAACCCGAGTTTCTATCAACACTTTTGGCATACATGTGGTCATGAAATATATCAGGCAGGTTGTCAAAGGTTAGCAAATGGTGTTTTTCCCGCTCATGTTAATTCCTCCAATATCACACTTAAAAAGGTGATGCCCGTGAATCTTTGAAGGATTGGCGGCCTATTTCTCTCTCCAATGTTGTGTATAAGATTGTAGCGAAGGTGCTTGTAAATAGACTTAAAAAGGTATTGGATAGGTGCATATCTATTAAACAGTCAGGCTTTGTCCTAGGTAGATCCATTATTGACAATGCAAAGGTGGCAATTGAGATCGTTCAGTATATGAAGGCAAAAGCTAAAGGGAAGCAAGGAGATGTTGCACTTAAGCTGGATATTAGTAAAGCATATGACAAGTTAGACTTGGTATATTTGCGTGATATTATGTTTCAAATGGGATTTTCATCTCGTTGGGTTAGTTGGATTATGTTAGTGTTCAGATGGTAGACTATTCGGTTCTGGTAATGGAGCATCTCTAGGTCCTATTGTGACGGGTCGTGGTCTTCGTCAGGGTGATCCTCTTTCACCTTACCTTTTATTATTTGTACTGAAGGTCTTTCCTCCTTAATTCATGAAGTTTAACGTCGTAATGACATCAAAGGTGCTATACTATACACAGGTGCACCAGATATTTATCATCTTTTCTTTGCATATGATTGTTTTCTATTATTTAGAGCATATGAAAGAGAGGCAATCGTTATGAAAAACATTTTACCTACCTATGAAGCGGCTTCGGGACAACCCATTAATATACAAAAATAAGATCTATCTTGTAGTCGCAACACTTCAAATGAAATCAAGAATCTTATTGCCATTACTCTAGGTGTTCGTCAGGTGTTAGGTACTAGTAAATATCTTAGATTGCCTTCTATGATAAGGAGAAGTAAACATGCAACCTTTAAGCTTATCAAAGATCATATATGGAGCAAAATAAGTTCTTGGAGTAGTAAGTGTCTATCTCAAGCAGGTCAGGAGATTCTTATTAAATCAGTGTTGCAGTCTATTCCTCACTACAACCTTTTTCTACCTAATCAGAGGCTCTTCCTCAGATTCTTCTTCTTCCTCCACCACTAACATCTTCCTGAGCTTCCTTTTCTTTGGTTCAGTAGCTCCCTCAGCTTCTGACCTTGCTTTCCTTACCTTTTTGCTCCTTGTCCTTGTGGGAAGGATCTCTACTTGATCCAAATCCTCAGATTCTACCACAGCTTTAGAGACCTTAGTCTTGACAGCTGGCTTATGAACAGGCTTATGAACCTTAGTCTTCTTCACTGGTTCAGACTATTGTGATTGTTTAGGTTCTGAAGATTGTTGCCTCTTCTTCACAACCTTCCAAGGTTCATTTGGTCTGTCTGGAATCATATCCTATGTGATAGCTACGCCTGTTTCCTTGAAGTGTTGTGCGACAAAGTGTGCCAACACCTCATGAGGATCTTCCTTTGAGATGGGAGGGAAGTCATCTTGATACTCAGAATGCCCCATTTTGAATTGCAAGTCTTGTTCAGAATTAATCACCTCTTTCTTGGGAATGATCTTCATATGACCCAGGGTTGTTCCAGATATCATAGTACCACTGCAGACTCCAAATTCTGAGTCTGATCCAACTCCAAGTGCTTTCAAATTCTCAATAAGCTTTCCTTGGTGAAAGATTTCAGACAAGAGTCTGGTGTATGGAACTTGAACATTTCTTTTAATGCTCTCTCTAATGAACGTACATAGATGGTTGAAGATGTATGCTGACAAGTTGATTGGTTTCTTCAAATACCACCAGGTCAGGATGTGCATTAGATCCCAAGACTTGTAGTCTAATACTCTTGATCTAGGAACTTTGCATTGTAGCAGTAGCTTGTGCATGACTATGTGCTCTGCTTTCATATCAATTGTCTTCTCAGACTCTCTCCCTAAAAACAGAGTTTGTCTGATCAGAGGTGTTGTACCCTAATTTTGTCCCAAGACTTTTTCAAAACAAAAATCAAAATTTCAAAAAAAAAAGGGAAAAGTCAAAGTCAACAAAAAGTCAACAAAAAGTCAACATTTCAGAAATGAGGACTTCGCAGAGCAAAGTCCCCTTCGCTCTGCGAAGTCTGCGAATTTTTTGCAGATTTTTTAATCTCTTTGATTTATTTTCATTTTGTTATTATTATTATTACCTATCATTATTATTATTGTTATTATCATCAATGGTGGCTGTTTTGACTCAGCAAAGCAAGAATTGGAGCATTTGCCATTAAAGTCAAGGTGAGAAGCTTTTTCTTCCAACCAAGCATGTGCCAAGCAAGTTGGCTTGCCCTTGGGCAGCTCTTGTCCCTCCCAATGGACCTGCTACTGACCCTAAGCTTGCCAGCCACCAGCTTGTGTGCTTTTCTTCCTGCTTTCTCCCCCAAAACTAGTCAAACTCAGCTGGTTTTCACTTGTCCAAAGGCTTGAGTGCTGCCCTGTTTTCAGCAGCTTTTCTTCCTCCTCACACCAGCCCACATGTTCCCTTTTGTTTCCCTCAACCTCTGCACATCACAGTGCACGTTTTTCTTGCTTAACCCTCAAGATTGCAAGGACCAATCCCAAGGGATAGCCAATTGCAAACCAGCCCTGTTTTTCCCCTTTTTCATCATCATTTCTATCCTAAATCAGTTGCATTAATGGCTGGATTTGCCAAAATCTTGACCATTGCAGCAAGGCAAGGTCACCTCTTCACTTTTGCATTAAATGCAAAGCAAATTAGCCTGATTCTAGCCCACAAATCAGCTGGATTTTAGGGATTTCTCATGATGACATTAGATTTGGTTTTGGCCTATAAAAGGGAGGCAATGCATAACCATTCAAGAGAGACTTACCAGAAATTGAACACAATTGAAAACACTTGAAATAGCACTAAATACACATCATTCAAACCTTCAAAGCACCATACAAAGAGTGAGAGATAGTAGCAAAACACTAGTGTTATTATCCTCCAAACCTCCAACATCCCAACTTTGCAAAACTTCAACCATTCAAGTTCCTTGCATTTCCTTGCAACAAAAGCTTTGCTAGGAGTTCTAAGTGCTCTAAAATCCTTATCTTTCATTTAGAGTTGTTGCTTGCATCTTTAATTTTGTTTAAATCCATTTTGCTCTAAAAAACCCCTTTTGAATTTCAAAAGAATCCCAAGGTTTGCAAAACATTTAAACTGATTTGTCCAGCTCCTTTTATTGCCAAATTTCAAAGCTTTTCACTCCCCTAAAGGTTCTGATATTGTTCAGAAGTTGCTTTTGAACAGCAGTTCAGAAGCAGCTTCTGAACTCAAAATTTCGCAGTGTTCGCAGTGCGAAGCTCTGGTCGCAGTGCGACCATGACAGAACTCAGAATCTAAGTTTAGGCTCCTAAAAAGCCAATTTTTGAGGTTCTAGCCCAAGAACTCAGAACCTAAGAGGATTGAAACTTATTTTATTCAAACCTTATCAAGAATTTTGCATAATATTGAAGGATTCACAAGTTTAAGCAACACTTTTTGAATAACTTGCGAAACAAGTTACGTTCATAAACTTTCAAGATCAAACTTGAGCAATAAGCTAAGTTCATCATTTTCAAAACTAAACTTGAACAAAAACCTTGTTCATGATTTTCAATCAAACGTGAACTTAAGCCGAACTTGTTCACTTTTCAAAACCTTTTTCAAACTTGAGCCGAACTTGTGTGTTTTTCACAAATTGGTGCAAAACTTGCTCATTTTCATGCATAAACAAGGCAAGCTTGTTCATATGGTTGCAACAACTAATTTGAACATTAAAACCTTTTCATATGAGTTTTAAACCAAGTGTTTTGATAAACTTTGAGATTTCTTAAAATTCGAACAAAACTTGAATGAAAAAGGGATGGTTTGACGTATGTCTCTCCATTGCCCCGATTGAACGAATGTGTAACGTATGTCTCGTCGTTCGGACAATCGTCATTCTATTTTTTCAAGCGCATCCACCACACCAAACCAATTCTTGGCCCTTTGTGGTCAATTTGAACCTTTTGGTCCCCCGTGACCATTTGATTCAATTCTCGACTCATTTGAGTCACTTTGGTCAATGTTCGACTCGGTTGAGTCCATTGCACCTTTTCTTGATCCTATTGGATCAATCGAACCCTTTCTCGACTCGTTTGAGTCACTTTGGTCAATGTTCGACTCGGTTGAGTCCATTGCACCCTTTTCTTGATCCCGTCGGATCAATCGAACCCTTTCCCGACTCGGTTGAGTCATTTTAACCTTTTTGGTCCCCTCGCGACCAATTCAAACCTTTTTCCCAACGGACCTGTTTTTATCAATTTTAGCGTGATTTAAAACAAACGCTTAAGCCTCCCATGCGCGAGCATACAAGCTACGTTTAATCGTAAGAATTCGATCAAAACATCGTTCATTAAAAATAACCAACATATACGTTTTTCTACCAAAGAACTACGTAGCTTTGAATTCCCCATCGCACCAGGGGATACGTAGGAGCAAGATCGTCGTCTTGTCAAGCACAATAATAAAAAACAAACTTTTTCCCCTTTCTTCATATTTTCTTTTTCCCTTTTACATATCCAAGCATGCAAGCAAAACGTTTAAAAACATTCTAGCCTTAGCTAACTAGGAGGTTCCCGTTGAGTACAACGGACGTGAGGGGTGCTAATACCTTCCCCTTGCGTAATCGACTCCCGAACCCGATAATGGTTGCGATGACCATCCTTTCCTCATCGTCAAGGGTTTTATTATCGTTTCCCTTCAAAATAAAAAACTCAAGGGTTTATCAACGTTCCCTTTAAACAAAAACTTTGGAGGCGACTTCACAACAGCTTTTCGAGCGTTCGCATACGCTCAGAAGTTTGCGTTTTTTTAACGAGAGCGCACAGCTGGCGACTTCACTGGGGATTATGACTCTCCTCGCTAGCGAGTCAAGCCTATCCTATTTAGCTTTTAAGCTAAATGTTTTTATATTTTTTGCGTGCATGCTTTTATCTCATTGTATATATCCTTCTCTTGCTTTATGTTTATAAATGCTTCATATTGCTTTATATTCATATATATATATATATATATATATATATATATATATATATATATATATATATCAATTGTGGGGTTGTTACATGAGCGATGTTACTCCACATTGTTCGGGTTAATGCCGGACGTGTGAGGCTCTCTACCCGAGCTTGAGAAAAAAATTAAGTTAGGATGGGGTTGTGAACGGAAGCCCGCGTTGACGTATGTCCGTGAGGTAGGATACCAAACCCCGCCTAGAGGAGATTTTCACTTGGAATGAATTGAAGTCTTGCGAAGTTCGCAAACGACGACCTTAATTCCATGTGGGATCCATGACTCTAGGGACCTTTTTAGAAAATCTCATCTCTAGAGCCTACATGTGAGGATGGGGGGAAGTTTCGAACCTTCATATACCATACCTTTGCATACCATACATTTGCATTCATGAAAATAATTTTCGCATATCATTTTGCTTTATAGGAATTTAAAAAGGACAACCAAATATTAGCAAAGAGAAATATGGATTCCGGAAATAGAAATACGCTCGCTTTCAAGATCAAGGCTCCTTAAGTGGAAAGCTTGTTAGCTTTGAGTAAAAGGCTCTCTTCGGTCGACAAGAGTATTTTCGAAGCAAGTTATGGGCTAATACTTGATCTCCTACCCGTGAAGATAGATTCAGCGGCTTTAACCACTTTGGCTCAATTCTTTGACCCACCTCTCCGATGCTTTACCTTTCAAGACTTCCAATTAGCTCCAACCTTGGAAGAATTTGAGAAGATTTTGGGTTGTAGCATGAAAGACCATGAGCTTTATCTCGGTTCGGGAAAAGACCCTACATTAGAGGCCATCGCCGAATCCTTATACCTTAATGTCCAAGAAATAGCATCTAACTTGGAAACTAGAGGAAACATTAAGGAGTTACAAGAAGGTTCTTGGAGACCAAAGCTCAGGATTTGTTAGCTAGCAAAGAGGGAAAAGCATTCAACGCCATCCTAGCCCTTTTGGTCTACGAGATCGTTTTATTCCCCAACATGGAGGACTTCGTAGATATTACGGCTTTAGAGGTGTTCATGACTAAAAATCTGGTTCCCACGCTTTTGGCGGATTTTTATCATTCCCTCTATTCTAGGCATGAACAAGGGAGGGGACGCACAATTTCTTGTTGTACTCCTTTGGTGCAAACTTGGTTGATGTCCCATATGCCAAGAAGCCGAGACTTTGTGGAAAACCGGGCCAAACTCAAATGGTCGCAACGGATGACAACTCTCGCCGAGAAGGATATCCATTGCTTTTCTCCAAACTTAGAGGATCCAGAAATCATCCTTAGTTGCGGGGATTTCCCTAATGTACCCCTCATTGGTACTAAGGGATGCATCAACTACAATCCGGTCCTCTCTCTCCGACAACTAGGTTATTCAATGGAAGACAAACCCAATGACCTTTTGTTGGAAGCTTTCTTCTTAAGGGAAGGAGATCAAGACCCGGCATTGCTAGAAAGAATCCGAGGAGCTTGGAACCAAGTGCGCAAAGGAAAGGTTGGCAAGAGGAATTGTGTCGCCAAACCTTTTTATACTCAATGGGTGAAGGAAAGGGTTAAAACAATCAAGCTACCCTTTGTGGTCATATGCCCTCCTAAACCTCCTACACCTAAACCCATTGCGACCATTCCCAACAAAGAAGCGGAGGAACTCAAAGCTAAAATTTGAGAACTCTAAAACAAAAATGGGGAGTTAGAATTAAAGCATCTTCAAGCTTTAGGAGAAATCACTAAGACAAAGAGAGATCGAGATGAAACAACAAAATCTCTCCTAGTTTGTGAAAAGCGGCTAAAAATCTCTGAGGGGAAGAGAGATTGGATAGAGGTGGCTTGGTTAGTGCGGATGCCAACCTTGTGGCCAAGGACGAAGAGTTGGAAAGAGTCTTGCATTCCAACCAGGAGCTCAAAAAGTTCGGCGAGCTAGCCATCGAAGCTCAAAGAAAATGGAGGTTGAAATTTCAAGAGAAAAATCAACAACTCCAAGAAGTCGTCAAGGACTATAAAGAGCAGCTGCAAGCCGAACGCGTCCAACGGCAAAGATATGAGAGCCTTTCTTATCAGGGGAGGCTAAAATGCAATCGTCTCGAAGCCGACATCAAGAAATATGAAGAATATTTCGACAAGATTGCAGGAGCACACGGGGACCATATTGCACAACTACACGATGAAATTAGAAGTGCAAGGGTCAAGCTAGATCAACGCAAGGAGGTGATTGAGTTTGTATGGCAAGACCATCACCCGATTAAGTGAGGACTTCACTAAATTGTTTGCATTCTTGAACTTGGTCATCACCCAACTTCCAAAGAAGCTAGCAAAGGCCGAGATGGTCATGCCTTACTTTGTCATCCCTAAGGAGATCCAGAAATTCATGGAGTTCTGCAAAGACACCATAGACTTCTATAGGGAAGAAATGGACAAAGCCGAAAAGCGAGCGGCTATTTGATTTGTATTAGCATTAGTTACACCTTGTAATCTAAATGTTATCTAATCAAATAATATTTTGAAGCAATATCAATTTCCCAGCCTTTAATATTTCTAATTGCTAATATTAACTGTGCACCTTTAAATTTCCTCGTAAAGCAAAATGAAAAAAAAACGCATGTTTTTGCATACTCATCGCATACATACACATGCATCTTCATGCATTTTTTTTTAAAAAAAAAAAACACTCATTCATTCCCCTAAAAACAGTTTGAATCAATCATAGCCAGAAAACCCAAAAAACCATCGTTCCAAGAGCCAGATCTCCAACACTCGTACGGAACACGAGCCAACAAGCAAAGGATCATGGATAATTTGGAACAAAATCAAGCGGCTTTGAGAGGAGAAGTTGATGAGATGAAAGGGAAGATGGATCAAATGTTAGAGTTAATGCAAAATCTATCGGCCCGAGAGAGCAACCCTCGTCCAACGGTGGATGCAGCCAATGTGCAATGGCCCCCTTATGGTTTACCTCTAGGATATACCCCACCACTTGAAAATGAGGGCCATGTGCCACCTCCTCAACCACAACTTACAATTCTCGTTAGGAACGAAGAGCATCGTCCTCAAGGGAATTCCACTACTCAACATGAGGTTATTTCTCATAATGTGGAAGACAATCAGCCTAGGCATTCTGCTCCCGACATTACCCACCAAGACAATGATACCTCCCAAATGTATCGCGTTTTGGAAGAAAGGTTAAAAGCTCTCGAAGGATCCAGCTCATACGGTGCCCACAATGCTTTGGACATGTGCTTAGTGCCCGATGTGGTAATCCCTCCAAAATTCAAAGTATCGGACTTCGAGAAGTACAAGGGAGTTCAATGCCCTAGGAACCATCTACGGATGTTCTGTAGGAAGATGGCGGCCTACGCAACGAACGAGAAACTCATGGTTCATGTGTTTCAAGACAGTTTGAGTGGAGCGTCATTGGATTGGTACATGCAACTTGAGCGTACCCACGTCCAAACTTGGAAGGACTTAATTCGATGCTTTCTTAAAGCAATACAAATACAATTTGGACATGGCTCCAAATAGGATGCAGTTGCAGAATCTTGTGCAAAGAAGCAATGAGTCCTTCAAAGAGTACGCTCAAAGGTGGAGAGAACTAGCTTCTCGCGTACAACCACCATTGTTGGAAAGAGAGCTTGTCGATACCTTTATGAGCACACTACAAGGCCCATAATTGGTGAAAGAATAGAGGATGGAGTAAAGAGGGGAAAGATCCAAGGCCCTCCTGAAACTCAAGTTGGAGCCAGGAGACCCCCCAGCAACTTTCATAAAAAGAAAGAGGGGGAGACGAACGCCGTTTTAGTGGGATCATCTCACCCACCATCAAATCAAACGCCTCGCTACCATTATCCATATGTGGCAGCAGCAGCAGCTCAAGGGCATTACTCACCTCAAGTAATTCCCACGACTCCACCTCGACAACCAACAGTGTTGCCTCAACAGAATCGGCAGCAACAACGAGGCGGGTACCCACCAAGGAACCAAACTGGCCTGAGGAATAACTATCACAATGTGCAGTTTGATCTTGTACCCATGCCATTACGGTCAGATCTTGCCGTATTTAATCCAAAAGGGATGGTTGAGCTAAAACCACTACCAGCTTTGTTGCCACCATATCCACATTCGTATGATGCAAACGCAAGATGCGAATACCACCGCGGGGACCCCGGGGCACAACATTGAGGGTTGTAAAGCATTCAAATACAAGGTCCAGGACTCTTATGACCGAAAGCTGCTATCCTTCAAGGAGGAAAATCCCAATGTAAAAAATAATCCATTGTCGGGGCATGCGGGTCCCTCTGTAAACGCGGTGGAAGAGCAAGAAAGCGTTGGCCCAATCAAGGAGGTAGCCAATGTAAAGACTCCCCTGTCAGTCATAAGGGAGAGATTAACCGGTTTTAGTTTGTTTGAGGAGATGCACGCCGACTGCGAAGCCTGCAAAATCAACCCGGACAAATGCGGAAAATTGAAAAGTTGTCTTCAAGAGCTAATGGACCAAGGTTGGATCCAAATGGGCTATATAAAAGAGAGCACGGACATTGCTACCTTGGAGTCTCATGACCCGAAACCTCTCGTAATCCCATATCAAAGGAAAAAGGTACCAATACCTATACAACCCATAACATTCCATGTGTCGGCACCCTTCTCCTTTGAAAGCACGAAGTGGGTACCATGGAACTACCAACCTGTGGCATATGTGGAAGGAAAACCACTAGCAAGAATTGAATCCAGCATCACTAACATTACCAGTGTTGGAGGAATGACCAGAAGTGGTAGAGTCTTCGCTCCGAAAGAACTTGGGAAGGCACCAGCTGAACTACCAAGAGAGCCGCTCAAAGAAAAGAGCGTGGAAGAGGATAAGAACCAAGCAGGACCCTCTCAAAAAGCAGCCCCACAATAGGAGGCCGAGGAGTTCTTAAGAATAATCCAAAAGAGCGAGTATAAGATCATTGACCAGTTGGGTCAAACTCCCTCCAAGATCTCCATGTTATCCCTACTACTAAGCTCGGAGGCACACCGAGAAGCATTACTGCGGATCCTCAGTAAGGCACATGTCACTAAGGACATCCCTGTGGACCAATTTGACGGGATAGTCGCAAATATTACCTCAAGTAGGTACTTGGGTTTCAACGACGATGAGCTACCCGACGAGGGGCATATTCATAATCGCGCTTTGCACATCTCCGTGAAGTGTATGGACCACATCCTCTCTCTAGTGTTAGTGGACACGGGGTCATCATTGAACGTCATGCCCAAGACTACCCTTCTAAAGCTGTCATGTGAAGGGACAGTAATGAAGCCAAGCGCTTTGGTGGTAAAAGCTTTCGATGGGTCAAGAAGGGCCGTCGTAGGGGAGATTGACCTACCAGTTCAAATTGGGCCTAAGGTTTTCTCTATCACCTTCCAAGTCATGGATATTAATCCAACTTACAGTTGTCTTCATCGCCGGAGCCATCACCTCTACCCAACACCAGAAACTTAAGTTCATTGTCGATAACAAGATGATTGTAGTTTCCGGGCAAGATGATATGATGGTAAGCCATCTTTCGTCGTTCCATTATATAGAAACGGACGAAGAAGCTGTGGATGTTCCCTTCCAATCTTTGGAAGTGGCGAATGTCGTGACCTTGAGCTCAAAGCCCAAGAAGAAGGCTAGGACAGCCATGTCATCATGGAGGGCAATAAGAGAAGCTCTAGAAGAGAGCAGACCCACTGGATGAGGCAAATTAGTGGACATACCTGAGAAGAAGAATCGCTTCGGGTTGGGATATCATCCATCAGCCGAAACCTCCTCAAAGCCTCCAAAGCAAGGTATCTTTCCCATCTTGGAAACATTTGTCAGTGCGGGTTTTATCAATGAAGATCAAGTGGCTCTGCTTGAAGACGCGGATGAAGACGTGCCTGATTTGGTGTACCGTTGTGCTTCGGATGAAACTTTGAACAATTGGAGGGCTATCGCAATTCCCGAGATCATTACCAAGCTCAAGTAATATACCATGTTTGTTTTTGCTTTTTGAAAAAAAAATCATTTAGCTCTGCCCAAGGCAAATGATTAGTTGTGTGGGGCCCCCATGTTTGAAGTTATTTTCAATCATGAATAAAATTGCATTTTTATGCCCAGTTGAGTTCTTTTTTTCTTTCAATTGCATTTGTTTTAAAAAAAAATTTGCTACAAAAAGCCTAAAATCAAATCATACTCATGCAGATCCACAAATCCACCCTCCAAAAACAACACTGCCTTAATCCCTTATGACTTCGATTTCCCAATTAATCAAATGGAAGATAATGAAGAGGACGATTATGAACCGCCTGAAGAATTGTCCAGACTTGCAAATCAAGGGGATAGGGTAATAGAACCCCACCAAGAATCAGTTGAAGCGATCAACTTGGGGACCGAAGAGGATAAGAAAGAGGTCAAAATAGGAGCCTCCCTGCAAGAGGATGTGAAGGAAAAGTTGGTTAAGCTTCTACAAGAGTATGTGGATGTATTCGCTTGGTCGTATAAAGACATGCTAGGTTTAGACCCTAACATCGTCGTACATAAACTGCCACTCAAGCTAGAATGCCCACCAGTAAAGCAGAAATTGAGAAGAACCCGACCCGACATGGCTCTCAAGATTAGAGAGGAGGTCAAAAAACAGTTTGATGCCGGCTTTTTAGCCGTAACCAAGTATCCGACATGGGTTGCCAACATTGTGCCAGCCCCAAAGAAGGATGGCAAAGTTAGAATGTGTGTGGATTACCGGGACTTGAATAAAGCAAGCCCAAAGGATGATTTCTCTCTACCACATATTGACATATTGGTAGACAACACTGCCCAATTCTCAGTCTTCTCCTTCATGGACGACTTCTTGGGATATAACCAAATCAAAATGGCTCCAAAAGACATGGAGAAAACCACATTCATCACCCCATGGGGAACTTTCTGCTATAAGGTAATGCCTTCCGGATTAACAAATGTCAGGGCAACATACCAAAGAGCAATGGTGACTCTTTTCCATGACATGATCCATAAGGAAATAGAGGTCTACGTCGATGACATGATTGCCAAATCCTAAACGGAGGAGGATCATCTAGTCCATCTGCAAAAGCTTTTCGAACGCCTGAGAAAGTTCAAGCTGCGCTTAAATCCTAACAAGTGCACATTTGGTGTTAGATCCGGAAAGTTATTGGGTTTCATTGTCTGCCAAAGGGGTATAGAAGTGGATCCTGACAAGGTAAAGGCCATCCAAGATATGCCAGCTCCAAATACCGAGAAAGAGGTCCGTGGGTTCTTAGGAAGATTGAACTACATCGCTAGGTTCATCTCACACATGACAGCTACCTGCGAACCAATCTTCAAACTACTAAGGAAAAACCAAGCCGTCTATTGGAACGAGAATTGCCAAGAGGCGTTTGACAAGATCAAACAATACCTGCAAGAACCACCAATTTTAATACCTCCGGTTCCGGGTAAACCCCTCATTTTATACCTAACCGTGCTTGAAGGATCAATGGGTTGTGTGTTAGAACAACAAGATGAAACGGGAAGGAAAGAGCACGCAATCTACTACCTAAGCAAGAAGTTCACCGACTGTGAATCAAGGTATACTCCACTTGAAAAGACTTGCTGCGCTTTAGCATGGGCTGCTCGACGCTTAAGGCAATACATAGTGACCCATACAACTTGGTTGATATCAAAGATGGATCCCATCAAGTACATCTTTGAAAAGCCTGCCCTCAGAAGAAAGATAACCCCCTGGCAAATGCTGCTGTCTGAGTACGACATCCAATATGCCACTCAAAAGGCTATCAAAGGAAGTGTTTTATCCGAGCACCTTGCTCACCAACCATTGGAGGATTATCAACCCATACAATTCGACTTCCCTGATGAAGACGTTGTAGCTTTGAATGACGAAAAGGTCATAAGCGATGATGAAGGGCCAGAACCGAGAGCTCGATGGAAGCTCGCTTTCGACGACGCCTCAAATGCCATGGGGCACGGGATCGGGGCAGTTTCAATCTCCCCAAGAAATGGATACCAACCCTTCACAACAAGGTTATGCTTTGACTGCACCAATAATATGGCAGAAAATGAAGCATGCATCCTAGGCCTCGAAGCAGCAATTGATCTAAGGATCAAAATCCTTGAAGTATACGGTGACTCATCCTTGGTCATCTATCAAGTCAAAGGAGAATGGGAAACAAAACATCCCAATTTGATTCCCTACCGTGCCCGGGTTGTAGAGTTGATTGAGCATTTTGATGAAATCACCTTCCATCACATACCTCGAGAAGAAAATCAGGTGGCAGATGCCTTGGCTACATTATCATCAATGTAGCAAGTAAATTTCCACAATGAGGCGCCAATCATAAAGATGGATCGTAGGGACAAACCAGTTGTATGTGCATTAGTCGAAGAAGGACTTGACAACAAACCCTGGTTCTACGACATCAAGCGATACCTCGAAGAACAAGAGTATCCAGAAAATGTCTCACAAACCGACAAGAGAACCCTCAAGAGATTGGCATCCCAGTTCTTCCTCAGCGGAAACACCCTCTACAAAAGAAACTATGACCTGGTCTTGCTCAGATGTGTGGACAAACATGAAGCGGACATGCTCATCAAAGAAATCCACGAGGGATCTTTTGGAACCCATGCCAATGGGCATGCAATGGCAAAGAAAATCCTAAGGGCGGGCTATTACTGGCTAACCATGGAAGCTGACTGTTTTCACTATGCCAAAACATGTCATAAATGCCAAATTTATGCCGACAAGGTGCATGTACCACCAACTCCCCTGAACGTCATGAACTCACCCTGGCCTTTCTCTATGTGGGGCATAAACATGATTGGAATGATCGAGCCCAAGGCTTCGAATGGACATCGCTTCATCCTCGTTGCCATCGACTATTTCACCAAGTGGGTCGAAGCCGCTTCGTATGCAAACGTAACCAAACAAGTGGTAGCCCGTTTCATCAAAAAGGAAATCATTTGCCGTTACGGCACTCCCCACAAAATCATCACCGATAATGGGGAAAACCTGAACAATAAGACAATGAAGGAGTTGTGCAAAGACTTCAAGATCGAGCACCATAATTCCTCATCTTACCGGCCAAAGCTGAACGGTGCGGTAGAAGCAGCCAATAAGAACATAAAGAAAATCATCCAAAAGATGGTGAAAACATATAAAGATTGGCACGAGATGCTTCCCTTTGCGCTACATGGTTACAGAACAGCCATTCGTACTTCAACCGGGGCAACCCCTTTCTCCTTAGTATACGGTATGGAAGTCGTGCCTCCCATTGTGGTGGAAATCCCTTCGTTACGGGTCTTGATGGAAACCAAGCTAGAAGAAGCTGAATGGGTCCAAACAAGGTTCGACCAATTGAACCTCATAGAGGAAAAGCGTCTAACAGCGTTATGTCATGGACAACTCTGTGCGCACCTCGTTTAAAAAACGAGCAATCCTCCGAGGACATCCGCAAACGCTCGGAGGGCCTTGTGAAGTCGCCACCAAAGTTTTTGTGTAAAGGGAACGTTGATAAACCCTTAAGTTTTTTGTTTGAAGGGAAACGATAATGAAACCCTTGACGATGAGGAAAAGGACTGGTCATCGCAACCATTGTCGGGTTCGGGAGTCGATTACGCAAGGGGAAGGTATTAGCACCCCTCACGTCCGTTGTACTCAACGGGAACCTTCTATTTGGCTAAAGCTTAAATTGTTTTTAAATATTTTGCGTGCATGCTTATCTATGTCAAAAGGGAAAAAGAAAAAAAATGATGCGAGGGAAAAAGAAAGTTTTTATTATTGCGCTTGACAAGATGTCGATCTTGCTCCTACGTATCTCCCGGTAGTCGGAGAATTCAAAGCGTACGTAGTTCTTTGGTAGAAAAACGTATATATGTTAGTTAGTTTTAAATGAACGATGTTTTAGCTGTATTCTTGTGATTAAACGTAGCTTGTATGCTCGCGTATGGGAGACTTAAGCGTATAGCTTGTATGCTCGCGCATGGGAGGCTTAAGCGTTTGTTTACGAATGGACTCGGATGAGTCGAACATTGACCGAGGTAACTCAAACGAGTCGAGGGATCGAATCTAGTGATCACGGGGGACCAAAAGGTTCGGATTGACCACAAGGGGCCAAGATTTGGTTTGGTATGGTTGAATATGTTGAAAAGGGAATGACGATTGTCCGAACGACGAGACATACGTCACGCATTCGTACAATCGAGGCAATGGAGAGACATACGTCACACCATCCCTTTTTCATTCAAGTTTTTGGTTGAATTTCTTTAGAAATCCCAAAGTATATCAAAACATTTGGTTTGAAACCCAAAATGAAGAGGTTTTGACAATTTTGTTAGAAAACGCACAAGTTCGGCTCATTTTGCGAACAGTTTTGAAAAGCGAACAAATTCGGCGTATGTTCACGTTTGGGTTTTGAAAAATCATGAACAATGTTTATTGTTCAAGTTTGGATTGAAAGTGATGAACATAGCTGGTTTGTTCAAGTTGTTTTGAGGGTTTGGGGACATAACTTGTTTTGCAAGTTATCCAAAAAAGTGTTACCCGAACTTGCGAATTTTCCAATATTATGCAAAATCCTTGAACTGGTTTGAATAAAATGAGTTTTAAAACTCACAGGTTCTGAGCTCTTGGGCTAGAACCTCAAAAATTGGCCATTTGGGAGCCTAAACTCAGATTCTGAGTTTTGTCATGGTCGCTCTACGACCATGACTTCGCACTGCGAACAATGCGAATTTTTGAGTTCAGAAGCTGTTTCTGAACTTTTGTTCAGAAACAACTTCTGAACACACTCAGGACCTTTTAGGAGAGTGAAAAGATTTGAGTTTTTGCAATGAAAAGGGCTGGACAAACCAGTTTTGATGTTTTGAAAACCTTGGGATTTCTTTTGAAATTCAAAAGGGGTTTTTTAAACAAAAGGGTTTTGGACCAAAATTGTTGTGCAAGCACAATTGTAAATGCAAGACAAAGGCTTAGAAACTTACAGAGATCCTTAGCAAAGCTCCGACTGCAATGAACTTGGATTGGTTGAATGTTCTTGAAAAGGTTTTGAATATTGGTGATGAACTTTGAACTTGTGCAAAGCTTTGTGTTTGATTGGTTTTTGCTAGTGCTTTGGCTGGTTTTCTCTGGTTGTTTGAGTAGTGTTTCTTTGTGTGTAATTGCTCATTGAATGCTGTATTAACTGCTCTATCTTATGCTGCCTTTCCTCTTGCCTTGCATCTCTATTTATAGGCCAAAATGCAATCTCAAGTAATGATGAAAATCCATAGGACCTAGCTGATTTGTGGGCTAAATTCAGGCTATTTGGCTTTGCATTTAATGCTAATGGATAGAGGAAGCCTTGCCTTGTGCCAAGGGTTAAAGGTTTGACTGATTTCAGCCACAAATTCAAAGGTTTTTAGATAGAAATGATGATGAACATGGCTGGATTGCAATTGGCTAAGCTTGGGGATTGATCCTTGCAATCTCAATGGTTGATCAATAAAAACGTGCACTATGATGTGCAGAGATTGGGGGATGTAAAAGGCTATATGTGGCTGGTGTGAGAGGTGAAAAGCTGTTGCAAAAACAGGGTAGGCAATCATGGCTTTTTCAAGTGAAAAACCAGCTGGGTTTGATTGGTTTTGGGGGAGCAAGCAGGAAGAAAGTCTTCAAGCAGGTGGCTGGCAACCTTGGGGTGGTTAACAGGTCACTTGGGAGGGACAAGAGCTGCCCAAGGGCAAGCCCACTTGCTTGTCACATGCTAGGTTGGAAGAAAAAGCTTCTTTCCTAGGCATTAATGGCAAGTCTCTCAATTCTGGTTTTGCTTGGCCCAATTAGCCATGAATGCTGACTAAAATAATTATGCAAATGATGTGCAACAAAATCTGGAATTAAATCAAAGAAACCAAAAATCTGCAGAAAAATCGCAGACTTCGCAGTGCGAAGTGAACTTCGTAGTGCGAAGTCATCATTTTTGAAATGTTGACTTTTTTGTTGACTTTTGTTGACTTTGACTTTTTTCCTCTCTTTGATTTTTTTTGATTTTTTTGTTTTAAAAGGTTTAGGACAAAATTGGGGTACTACAGCTGCCCCTACTTAATTGTGTCTTTGCATAGAGTGTGTGAGTGCCAAGGGCATCTCATGAACTCCTTGCGAAGATCAATTAAGTAAAAGAAGGACCCGAATTTTGTCCTTCGTGGTACGAAAGCAAGATAAAAGATCGTCACTTAAACATTTGAGATGTGTATGAACGCTCAAAGGGTTAGGCGATTAGATCTGAAGAGAAAAAGATTGTCACCTAATCAGGTGATTTCAATCTGCGAGACGTGTATGAACGCTCGAAAATAAAAGACTTACGAGACGTGTATGAACGTTCGAAAGGGAAAAGGCTTACGAGACGTGTATGAACGCTCGAAAGGTAAAAGAAAAAACTTGCGAGACGTGTATGAACGGTCGAAAGGAAAAGCTTGCGAGACGTGTATGAACGCTCGAAAGGAAAAAGAAAAAACTTTTGAGACGTGTATGCACGCTCGAAAAGGTGAAAAGCCTACGAGACGTGTATGAACGCTCGAAAGGTAAAAAGCCTACGAGACGTGTATGAACGCTCGAAAGGTAAAAAGCCTACGAGACGTGTATGAACGCTCGAAAGGTAAAAAGCCTACGAGACGTGTATGAACGCTCGAAAGGTAAAAAGCCTACGAGACGTGTGTGAACACTCGAAAGGTAAAAAGCCTACGAGACGTGTATGAACGCTCGAAAGGTGAAAAGCCTACTAGACGTGTATGAACGCTCGAAAGGTGAAAAGCCTACGAGACGTGTATGAACGCTCGAAAGGTGAAAGAAAAAAACTTTTGCGAGACGTGTATGAACGCTCGAAAAGGTAAAGCTTGTGAGACGTGTATGAATGCTCGAATGGTAAAAAGCCTACGAGACGTGTATGAACGCTCGATAGGCGAAAAGAAAAAACTTTTGAGACGTGTATGAACGCTCGAAAAGGTGAAAAGCCTACGAGACGTGTATGAACGCTCGTAAGGTGAAAGAAAAAACTTTTGCGAGACGTGTATGAACGCTCGAAAAGGAAAAGATCGCCACCTAAACAGGTGATTGGATCTAAAAGGGTAAAATGATCGCCACCTAATCAAGTGAACTGATCGGACAAAGATAAAGGATCGTCACCTAAACAGGTGGCCTTAATCTAGAAAAGATAAAGGATCGTCACCTAAACAGGTGGCCTTAATCTGGAATGATCACCACCTAATTAGGTGATTAGATCTGAAAAAGTCGTCGCCTGAATAGGTGCTTAGACTTAACTGGGGAAATAGGATCTACCACTGTAGGGATAATGTAATCGTCTCTAGGCATGGCTAGTACTTGGATTGTTGAAAAGAGAAACATGATTGTATGATGCATGACATGCTTCATGTTATTTTATGCAGTATGATATGCAATGCAATATGATGTGAGCTAGACTTAATCAAGGGTTCACGCTAGGGAAACTCAGCTGAGGAATTGGGGACAGTTTGTGAAGGAGGTTCACTGGGGAACACTTGCTTAACTATTGATGGATACTGATGAATATGTGATGTTCACTAGAGAATCCTTGTGGAGGATGCATGATATGATTATGAAATGCATGTGTATGAATGATTTGGATATGCATGCGCGAATGAAATTGACATGATGCATGAATTATGTTATGCATGATATGTGGGTATGATAATCTGGTGCCGAGAAAGGTCGGGCCTTTTCTGGGGATTTGCGTTTGTCTGCCAATGATGATTGGACTCTTTGGGTTGAGACTCCCTGGGGGATGTCAATAAGGTTTGGGCTTCATGGGGATATAAGGATCATTTTGGAAGCATGATCGATATCCAGCCTTGGTTGATGTTTGGATGTTTGGGGTGTTTACTAGGGAATTTGTTCCTTTAACCCTTGAAGTCTTTACGCTCCACGTGCCGTGAGATATTCACTTGCCCTTGCTGAAGAGCATAAGTCCTTTGGTGCAATATTTTGGGGGGGAATTACCGCAATTCTTTCGAAATTTACGAAAATTCAAATAAAAACAACGTTTGTTTGTTTGTTTTTTTTTTTGGAAGAAATTTCCTTTGTTTATTTCCCATGTTTCGATGCATTTTCATCATGAATAAAACAAATTTTTATGCGCTAATGAGAACACAAAATAATAAAAGGAATTTTATTCAATGCAGATTTGACTTCTTGAATGGGTAAAAAATACATGAAGTGAGAAGTGATTACTTCTCTGAGGAAAAAGATAGAGAAAGACAAGAAGAAAAAAAAAAGCAAAAAGAAATTTGTTGGTTTTGGCACAACACATGCTATTTTCCTTATGACTTCGAGATTTTTTGGAAGATGTTGACGAGACCGATTCTTCTCCCCTTGAATCTTGTCCGGAGCTTAGATATTGCAGTCATTGCCTTTCTTCTTTTGTTAACCCCTAATTTTTGCCTGGAACGCTCTTTCGAGTTTTCAGCCCACCGGGGTGTATTTCCTTTTTTGATGTCCTTTATTTTTGCCTAGACCGCCTTTTCAGGTTTTCGATCTAGCAGGATGCTCTCTATTGCCTAAACCGCCCTTTCAGGTTTTCGATTTAGCGAGCTTTTTTTTCTTTTTTTCCTTAGGCATAATGCTTCTTGACTGCATCGGAGTTTATTGAGAGTGGGAACTCTTCTCCGTCCATAGTGGTGATGATCAAGGCTCCGCCAGAGAAGGCTTTCTTTACCACGTACGGTCCATCATAGCTGGGAGTCCATTTTCCTCGGGGATCTTTGTGGATAGGTAATATCTTCTTGAGCACTATGTCTCCTTCTTTGAATTCTCGAGGACGGACCTTTTTGTCGAATGCCCTCTTGAGTCTCCTTTGATAGAGTTGTCTGTGACATATTGCCGTCAGACGCTTTTCCTCTATGAGATTTAGTTGGTCGAACCTTGTTTGGACCCATTCAGCTTCTTCTAGCTTGGTCTCCATCAAGACCCTTAACGAAGGGATTTCAACCTCTACGGGAAGTACTGCTTCCATACCGTATACTAAGGAGAAAGGGGTTGCCCCAGTTGAAGTGCGAATGGCTGTTCTGTAGCCATGTAGCGCAAAGGGAAGCATCTCGTGCCAATCCTTATATGTTGTTACCATCTTTTGGATGATCTTCTTTATGTTCTTATTGGCTACTTCTACCGCATCGTTCATCTTAGGTCGGTAAGGGGAGGAATTATGGTGCTCAATCTTGAAATCTTTGCACAACTCCTTCATTGTCTTGTTGTTCAGGTTTGCCCCATTATCAGTGATGATTTTGTGGGGAGTGCCGTAACGGCAAATGATTTCCTTCTTGATGAATCGGGCTACCACTTGTTTGGTTACGTTCGCATACGAAGCTGCTTCTACCCATTTGGTGAAGTAGTCGATGGCAACGAGGATGAAGCGATGTCCATTTGACGCTTTGGGCTCGATCATTCCAATCATGTCTATGCCCCACATAGAGAATGGCCAAGGTGAAGTCATGACGTTCAGTGGAGTTGGTGGTACATGCACCTTGTCGGCATAAATTTGGCATTTATGACAAGTCTTGGCATAGTGGAAACAGTCAGCTTCCATGGTTAGCCAATAATAGCCCGCCCTTAGGATTTTCTTTGCCATTGCATGCCCATTGGCATGGGTTCCAAAAGATCCCTCGTGGATTTCTTTGATGAGCATGTTCGCTTCATGTTTATCCACACATCTGAGCAGGACCATGTCATAGTTTCTTTTGTAGAGGGTATTTCCACTGAGGAAGAACTGGGATGCCAATCTCCTGAGGGTTCTCTTGTCGGTGTGCGAGGCATTTTCTGGATACTCTTGCTCTTCAAGGTATCGCTTGATGTCGTAGAACCAGGGTTTGTTGTCAAGTCCTTCTTCGACTAATGCACATACAACTGGTTTGTCTCTACGATCCATCCTTATGATTGGCGCCTCATTGTGGAAATTTACTTGGTACATTGATGATAATGTAGCCAAAGCATCCGCCACCTGGTTTTCTTCTCGAGGTATGTGATGGAAGTTGATTTCATCAAAATGCTCAATCAACTCTACAACCCGGGCTCGGTAGGGGATTAAATTGGGATGTTTTGTTTCCCATTCTCCTTTGACCTGATAGATGACTAAGGCTGAGTCACCGTATACTTCAAGGTTTTTGATCCTTAGATCAATTGCTGCTTCGAGGCCTAGGATACATGCTTCATATTCTGCCATGTTATTGGTGCAGTCAAAGCATAACCTTGCTGTGAAGGGTTGGTATCCATTTCTTGGGGAGATTAAAACTGCCCCGATCCCGTGCCCCATGGCATTTGAGGTGCCATCGAAAGTGAGCTTCCATCGAGCTCTCGGTTCTGGCCCTTCATCATTGCTTGTGACCTTTTCGTCATTCAAAGCTACGACATCTTCATCCGGGAAGTCAAATTGTATGGGTTGATAATACTCCAATGATTGGTGAGCAAGGTGCTCGGATAAAACACTTCCTTTGATGGCTTTTTTAGCAACGTATTGGATGTCGTACTCAGACAGCAACATTTGCCAACGAGCTATCTTCCCTGTGAGGGCAGGCTTTTGGAAGATGTACTTGACGGGATCCATCTTTGATATCAACCAAGTGGTATGGGTCAACATATATTGCCTTAGGCATCGAGCAGCCCATGCTAAAGCGCAGCAAGTCTTTTCAAGTGAAGTATACCTTGTTTCACAGTCGGTAAACTTCTTGCTTAGGTAGTAGATTGAGTGCTCTTTTCTTCCCGTTTCATCTTGTTGTCCTAACACACAACCCATTGATCCTTCAAGCACGGTTAGGTATAAGATGAGGGGTTTACCCGGAACCGGAGGTATTAAAATCGGTGGTTCTTGCAGGTATTGTTTGATCTTGTCAAACGCCTCTTGGCAATCCTCATTCCAATGAACGGCTTGGTTTTTTCTTAGCAGTTTGAAGATTGGTTCGCAGGTAGCTGTCATGTGTGAGATGAACCTAGCGATGTAGTTCAATCTTCCTAAGAAACCCCGGACTTCTTTCTCGGTATTTGGCGCTGGCATTTCTTTGATAGCCTTTACCTTGTCAGGATCCACTTTGATACCTCTTTGGCTGACGATGAAACCCAATAACTTCCCGGATCTAACGCCAAATGTGCACTTGTTAGGATTTAAGCGCAGCTTGAATTTTCTTAGGCGTTCGAAAAGCTTTTGTAGATGGACTAGATGATCCTCCTCCGTTTGGGATTTGGCAATCATGTCGTCGACGTAGACCTCAATTTCCTTATGGATCATGTAATGGAAAAGAGTTACCATCGCTCTTTGGTATGTTGCCCCGACATTTGTTAATTCGAAAGGCATTACCTTATAGCAGAAAGTTCCCCATGGGGTGATAAATGTGGTTTTCTCCATGTCTTCTGGAGCCATCTTGATTTGGTTATATCCTGAGAAGCCATCCATAAAGGAGAAGACTGAGAATTGGGCTGTGTTGTCCACCAATATGTCGATATGTGGTAGCGGGAAATCGTCCTTTGGGCTTGCTCTATTCAAGTCCCGATAATCCACACACATTCTAACTTTGCCATCCTTCTTTGGAACTGGCACAATGTTGGCAACCCATGTCGGATACTTGGTTACAGCTAAGAAGCTGGCATCGAATTGCTTTTTGACCTCCTCTCTGATCTTGAGAGCCATATCGGGTCGAGTTCTTCTCAATTTCTGCTTCACTGGCGGGCATTCCGGCTTGAGTGGCAGCTTATGTAGGACGATGTTACGGTTTAAACCCGGCATGTCCTGATATGACCAAGCGAATACGTCCACGTACTCTTGTAGAAGCTTAATCAACTTTCCTTTCACATCCTCATGCAGGGAGGCTCCTATCTTGACCTCTTTCTTATCCTCTTCGGTCCCCAAGTTGACCTTTTCAACTGATTCTTGGTGAGGTTGTATTACCCTATCCCCTTGATTTGCAAGTCTGGACAATTCTTCAGGCGGTTCATAATCGTCCTCTTCATCATCTTCCGTTTGATTAATCGGGAAATCGAAGTCATAAGGGATTAAGGTAGTGTTGTTTTTGGAGGGTGGATTTGTAGATCGGCATGAGTATGATTTTTTTTTAGGCTTTTTGTAAAAAAATTCTTTTTTTAAAAACAAATGCAAAAAGAAAAAGACTCAAATGACATAAAAGAGTGATTTTATTCATGATTGAAAATAACTTTAAAACATGGGGGCCCCACACGACTAATCATTTGCCTTGGGCAGAGCTAAATGATTTTTTTTCAAAAGCAAAAAACAAACATGGTTTATTACTTGATCTTGGTAATGATCTCGGGAATTGCGATAGCCCTCCAATTGTTCAAAGCTTCATCCGAAGCGCAACGGTACACCAAATCAGGCACGTCTTCATCTACGTCTTCAAGTAGAGCCACTTGATCTTCATTGATAAATCCCGCACTGATGAATGTTTCCGAAATGGGGAGGATCCCTTGCTTTGGAGGCTTTGAGGAAGTTTCGGCTGATGGATGATACCCCAACCCGAAGCGATTCTTCTTCTCCAGTATGTCCACTAATTTGCCCCATCCGGCAGGTCGGCTTTCTTCTAGGGCCTCTCTTATTGCCCTCCATGAGGACATGGCTGTCCTAGCCTCTTTCTTGGGCTTTGAGCTCAAAGTCACGACATTCGCCACTTCCAAAGACTGGAAGGGAACATCCACAACTTCTTCGTCCGTTTCTATATAACGGAATGATGAGAGATGGCTTACTATCATATCCTCTTGCCCGGAAACTACAATCATCTGGTTATCGATGATGAACTTAAGTTTCTGGTGTAGGGTAGAGGTGATGGCTCCGGCAGCATGAATCCATGGTCGTCCGAGAAGACAACTGTAAGTTGGATTAATATCCATGACTTGGAAGGTTATGGAGAAAACCTTAGGCCCGATTTGGACTGGTAAGTCGATCTCTCCTACAACGGCTCTTCTTGACCCATCGAAAGTTTTTACTACCAAGGCGCTGGGCTTCATTATTGTCCCTTCACATGATAGCTTTAGGAGGGTAGTCTTGGGCATGACATTCAATGATGACCCCGTGTCCACTAATACTCGAGAGAGGATGTGGTCCATGCATTTCACGGAGATATGTAAGGCGCGATTATGAATATGCCCCTCGTCGGGTAGCTCATCGCCGTTGAAACCCAAGTACCTACTCGAGGTAATATTTCCGACTATCCCGTCGAATTGGTCCACAGGGATGTCCTTGGTGACATGTGCCTCACTGAGGATCCGCAGTAATACTTCTCGGTGTGCTTCCGAGCTTAGTAGTAGGGATAACATGGAGATTTTGGAGGGAGTTTGACCTAACTGGTCAATGATTTTATACTCGCTCTTTTGGATTATTCTTAGGAACTCTTCTGCCTCTTTTTGTGGGGCTGCTTTTTGAGAGGATCTCGCTTGCTTCTCATTTTCCTCCACGCTCTTTTCTTTGAGCAGCTCTCTTGGTAGTACGGCTGGTGTCTTCCCGAGTTCTTTCGGAGCGAAGACTCTACCACTTCTGGTCATTCCTCCAACACCGGTAATGTTAGTGATGCTGGATTCAATTTTTGCTAGTGGTTTTCCTTCCACGTAGGCCACAGGTTGGTAGTTCCATGGTACCTTCTTCGTGCTTTCAAAAGAGAAGGGTGCAGGTACGTGGAATGTTATGGGTTGTATAGATATTGGTACCTCTCTCCTTTGGTATGGGATTTCGAGAGGCTTTGGGTCATGAGACTTAAAGGTAGCAACGTTCATGCTATCCTTATATAGCCAATTTAGATCCAACCTTGGTCCATTAGTTCTTGAAGACAACTCTTCAATTTTCCGCACTTGTCCGGGTTGATTTTGCAGGCTTCGCAGTCGGCGTGCATCTCCTCAAATAAACCAAAACCGGTTAATCGCTCCCTTATGATTGACAGGGGAGTCTTTACATTGGCTACCTCCTTGATTGGGCCAAAGTCATCTTGTTCCTCCACCGCATTTACAGAGGGACCGGCATGCCCCGGCAATGGGTTAGTTTTTACATTGGGGTTCTCCACCTTGAAGGATAACAGCTTCCGGTCAATGAGACTCTGGACCTTGTATTTGAGTGCTTTACAACCCTCAACGTTGGCATTATACCAAGGTGGATATGGTGGCACCAAAGCTGGTAGTGGTTTTATCTCGACCATGCCCTTTTGAATTAAATACGGCAAGATCTGACCGTATGGCATGGGTACAGGATCAAACTGTACATTGCGATAGCTATTCCTCAGGCCCATTTGGTTTCTTGGTGGGTACCCGCCTTGTTGTTGTTGTTGATTTTGTTGAGGCAACACTGCTGGTTGTCGAGGTGGAGTTGTGGGAATTATTTGAGGTGAGTAATGCCCTTGAGCCGTTGCGGCTGCCACATAAGGATAGTGGTAGCGAGGCATTTGGTTTGATGGTGGGCAAGATGGTCCCACTAGAACAGCATTTGTCTACCCTTCTTTCTTTTTGTGAAAGTTGCTGGGGGGTCTCCTAGCTCCACTTTGAGTTTCTAGAGGGCCTTGGATCTTTCCCCTTTTTACTCCGTCCTCTATTCTTTCACCAATCATGACTAGATCGGAAAAGCCGGAAGATGTGCTTCCAATCATTTTGTCATAATATGGGCCTTGAAGTGTGCCCATAAAGGTGTCGACAAGCTCCCTTTCCAACAATGGTGGTTGTAGGCGAGAAGCTAGTTCTCTCCACCGTTGAGCGTACTCCTTGAAGGACTCGTTGCTTCTTTGCACGAGGTTTTGCAATTGCATCCTATTTGGAGCCATGTCCAAATTGTATTTGTATTGCTTTAGGAAAGCATCGGCTAAGTCCTTCCAAGTTTGGACGTGGGTACGCTCAAGTTGCATCTACCAATCCAATGACGCTCCGCTCAAACTATCTTGAAACACATGCACCATGAGCTTCTCGTTCATCGCGTAAGCTGCCATCTTCCTACAGAACATCCGTAGATGGTTCCAAGGGCATTGAATTCCCTTGTACTTTTCGAAATCCGGTGCTTTGAACTTTGGAGGGATTACCACGTCGGGCACTAAGCACATGTCCAAAGCATTGTGGGCACCGTATGAACTGAATCCTTCGACAACTTTCAACCTTTCTTCCAAAACTCGATACATTTGGGTGGTATCGATGTCTTGGTGGGTGGTGTCGGGAGCAGAATGTCTTGGCTGATTATCTCCCACATTATGAGAAATAACCTCATGCTGAGTAGTGGAATTTCCTTGAGGACGACACTCTTCGTTCCTTTCGGGGATTGTGAGCGGTGGTGGAGGTGGTCCATGGCCCTCATTTTCAAGTGGTGAGGTATATCCTAGAGGTAAACCATAAGGAGGCCATTGCACATTGGCTGCATCCGTTGCTGGACGAGGGTTACTCTCTCGGGCCAATAGAGTTTGCATTAACTCTAGCATCTGATCCATCTTCCCCTTCATCTCATCAACCTCTTCTCTCAAAGCCGCTTGAGTTTGTTTTAAATTGTCCATGATCCTTTGCTTGTTGGCTCGTGTTCCGTACGAGTGTTGGAGATCTGGTTCTTGGACCGAGGGCTTTCTGGGTTTTCGGGCTATGATTGCTTTGAACTGTTTTTAGGGAAATGAATGAGTGTTTTTTTTTTGAAAAATGCATGAAGATGCAGGTGAATGTATGTATGCGATGAGTATGCGAAAACATGCGTTTTTTTTTATTTTGCTTTATGAGGAAATTTAAAGGTGCACAATTAATATTAGCAATTTGAAATATTAAAGGCCGGGAAATTGATAATGCTTCAAAATATTATTTGATTAGATAACATTTGTTTACAAAGTGTAACTAATGCTATTACAAATCAAATAGCCGCTCGCTTTTCGGTTTTGGCCATTTCTTCCCTATAGAAATCTATGGTGTCCTTGCAGAACTTCATAAACTTCTGGATCTCCGTAGGGATGACAAAGTAAGGCATGACCATTTCGGCCTTCGCTAGCTTCTTTGGAAGTTGGGTGATTACCAAATTCGAGAATGCAACCAATTTAGTGAAATCCTCACTTAACCGGGTGGCGTCTTGCCATACAAACTCAATCACTTCCTTGCGCTGGTCTAGCTTGACTCTTGCACTTCTAATTTCATCGTGTAGTTGTGCAATATGATCCCCGTGAGCTCTTGCAATCTTGTCGAAGTATTCTTCGAATTTCTTGATGTCCGCTTCGAGACGATTGCATTTTAGCCTCCCTTGATGAGAAAGGCTCTCATGTCTTTGCCGTTGGACGCGTTTGGCTTGGAGCTGCTCTTTGTAGTCTTTGACTACTTCTTGGAGCTGTTGATTTTTCTCTTGAAATTTCAACCTCCATTTCCGTTGAGCTTCGATGGCTAGTTCGCCGAACTTTTTGAGCTCTTGGTTGGAATGCAAGACTCTTTCCAACTCTTCGTCCTTGGCCACAAGGTTGGCATCCGCACTAACCAAGCCGCCTCCTATCCAATCTCTCTTCCCCTCGGATATTTTTGGCCGCTTTTGGCACACTAGGAGAGAATTTGTCACTTCATCTCGATCTCTCTTCGTCCTAGTGATTTCTCCCAAAGCTTGGAGGTGCTTCAATTCTAACTCTCCATTTTTGTTTTGGAGTTCTCGAATTTTAGCTTTGAGTTCCTCCGCTTCTTTGTTGGGAATGGTTGCAATAGGTTTAGGTGTAGGAGGTTTTGGAGGGCATATGACCACGAAGGGTAGCTTGATTGTTTTAACCCTCTCCTTCACCCATTGAGTATAAAGAGGTTTGGTGACACAATTCCTCTTGCCAACCCTTCCTTTGCGCACTTGGTTCCAAGCTCCTCGGATTCTCTCTAGCAATGCCGAGTCTTGATCACCTTCCCTTAAGAAGAAAGCTTCCAACAAAAGGTCATTGGGTTTGTCTTCCATTGAAAAACCTAGTTGTCGGAGAGAGAGGACCGGATTGTAGTTGATACATCCCTTAGTACCAATGAGGGGTACATTAGGGAAGTCCCCGCAACTGAGGATGATTTTCGGATCCTCTAAATTTGGAGAAAACCAATGGACATCCTTCTTGGCGAGGGTTGTCATCCGTTGTGACCATTTGAGTTTGGCCCGGTTTTCCACAAAGTCTCGGCTTCTCGGCATATGGGACATCATCCAAGTTTGCACCAAAGAAGTACAACAAGAAATTGTTCGTCCTCTTCCTTGTTCATGCCTAGAGTAGAGGGAATGATGAAAATCCACCAAAATCGTGGGAACCGGATTTTTAGTCATGAACACCTCTAAAGCCGGAAAGTCTATGAAATCTTCCATGTTGGGGAATAAGACAATCTCGTAGACTAAGCGGGCTAGGATGGCGTTGAATGCTTTTCCCTCTTTGCTAGCTAACAACTCCCGAGCTTTGGCCTCCAAGAACTTTCTTGTGAATCCCTTAATGTTTCCTCTAATTTCCAAGTTAGATGCTACTTCTTGGATATCAAGGTATAAGGATTCGGCAATGGCCTCTAATGTGGGGTCTTTTCCCGGACCGAGATAGAGTTCATGGTCTTTCATGCTACAACCCAAAATCTTCTCAAATTCTTCCAAGGTCGGAGCTAATTGGAAGTCTTGAAATGTAAAGAACCGGAGCGGTGGGTCGAAGAATTGCGCCAAAGTGGTTAAGGCCGTTGAATCTATCCTCATGGGTAGGAGATCAAGTATTAGCCCATAGCTTGCCTCGAAAATACTCTTGTTGACCGAGGAGAGCCTTTTACTTAAAGCTAACAAACTTTCCACCTTAGGAGCCTTGATCTTGAAAGCGAGCGTATTTTTATTCCCGGAATCCATATTTCTTTTTGCTAATATTTGGTTGTTCTTTTTAAATTCCTATAAAGAGAAATGATGCGAAAATTTCTTTCATGAATGCAAATGATATGCAAGGGTATGGTTTATGAAGGTTCGGAACTTCCCCCCATCCTCACGTGTAGGCTCTAAAGATGAGATTTTCTAAAAAGGTCCCTAGAGTCATAGATCTCACATGCAATTAAGGTCGTCGACGGACATACGTCGCATGGCTTCAATACATTCCATGTGAAAATCTCCTCTAGGCGGGGCCGGGCATCCTACCTCACGGACATACTGTGCGCACCTCGTTTTTTTCCTGAGAAAAAGACGCGCAAATCCTCCGAGGTCGTTCGTAAACGCTCGGAGGGCCTTTGTGAAGCCGCCACCAAAGTTTTTGTGTAAAGGGAACGTTGATAAACCCTTAAGTTTTTTTTATTTAAAGGGAAACGATAATAAAACCCTTTGACGATGAGGAAAGGATGGTCATCGCAACCATTGTCGGGTTCGGGAGTCGATTACGCAAGGGGAAGGTATTAGCACCCCTCACGTCCGTTGTACTCAACGGGAACCTTCTATTTGGTTAAAGCTTGAATTGTTTTTAAATATTTTGCGCGCATGTTCATTTATGTCAAAAATATAATAAAGGGGGGAAAGAGATAAAAACAAACGAAAGAAAAGAAAGAAAAAGTTTTTTATTATTGCGCTTGACAAGATGTCGATCTTGCTCCTACGTATCTCCCGGTAGTCGGAGAATTCAAAGCGTACGTAGTTCTTTGGTAGAAAAACGTACATATGTTGGTTAATTTTAAATGGACGATGTTTTAACCGAATTCTTGCGATTAAAATGTAGCTTGTATGCTCGCGCTTGGGAGACTTATTAAGCGTTTGTTCGTGAATCGCATTAAAATTGTTAAAAGGTACGTCCATTAGGGTAAAAGGTTCGAACTGGTCGCTATGGGACCAAGAGAGGTGCAATGGACTCATACAAGTCAATCATTCACCGAGTGGACTCCAACGAGTCGGGCGATTGTTCAATTGATCCACTGAGATCAAGAACAAGTACAATGGACTCGGACGAGTCGAACATTGACCGAGTGACTCAAACGAGTCGAGGGATCGAGTCTAATGGCCACGGGGGACCAAAAGGTTTGGATTGACCACAAGGGGGCCAAGGTTTGGTTTGGTTAGGGTTGTACATATTAAAAATGGAATGACGATTGTCCGAGCGACGAGACATACGTCACGCATTCGTACAATCGGGGCGATGGAGAGACATACGTCACACCATCCCTTTTTCATTCATGTTTTTGGGTAGAATTCTTTAGAAATCCCAAGGTATGTCAAAACATTTGGTTTGAAAACCCAAAATGGGAAGATTTAGCAATTTGCTAGAAAACGCACAAGTTCGGCTCATTTTGCGAACGGTTTTGAAAAGCGAACAAATTTGGTGTATGTTCATGCTTGAGTTTTGAAAATCATGAACAATATTTATTGTTCAAGTTTAGATTGAAATGATGAACATAGCTTGTTTGTTCATGCTTGTTTGGAAGTTTGGGAACATAACTTGTTTTGCAAGTTATCCACAAAATGCCATACGAACTTGTGAATTTGTCAAAATTGTGTTATGGTTTGAAAAACATGGATTTAAAAACTCCTTGGTTCTGAGCTTTTGGGCTAGAACCTCAAAAAATGGCCATTTTGACACCTAAACTCAGATTCTGAGTTCTGTCATGGTCGCTCTGCGACCACGACTTCGCACTGCGAAGCATGCGAATTTTTGAGTTCAGAAGCTGTTTCTGAACTTTTGTTTAGAAACAACTTCTAAACACACTCAGGACCTTTTAGGTGAGTGAAAAACTTTGAGTTTTTGGGATGAAAAGGACTGGACAAACCAGTTTTGATGTTTTGAAAACCTTGGGATTTCTTTGAAATTCAAAAGGGGTTTTTTAGAAACAAGAGGTTTTAAACCAAAATTGCTATGCAAACACAATTGTAAATGCAAGATAAAAGCTTGGAAACTTACAGAACTCCTTAGCAAAGCTCCAGCTGCAATGGATTTGAATTGGTTGAAGGCTTTCACAAAGGTTTTTAATATTGGTGATGAACTTGAACTTTGTGATGCTTTGTGTTGGATTGGTTTTTTTCTGGTTGTTTGTGAGTGTTTGTAGGCTGGAATGAGTAGAGTTTCTGCTCTTGAAAATGCTGTTATCAGTTGTTTTTCAGAAGTGCTTGAACCCTTGGGCAATGCTTTCTATTTATAGGCCAAAACCAAATCTATTTCATCATTAACAAATCCCAAAATCCAGCTGATTTGTGGCTAGAATCAAGCTGAATCCCTTTGCATTAAATGCTAATGGATAGAGGCATCCTTGCCTTGTGCCAAGGGGCAAGAATCAGCCTGATTTCAGCCACAAATTCAACCAATTCTAGAAGGTAATGATGAAAAACAAAGCTGAATTGCAATTGGCTAAGCTTGGGGATCAATCCATGCAATCTCAATGGTTGATCAATGAAAACGTGCACTGTAATGTGCAGAGATTGAGGGATGAAAAAGGCTACTTATGGCTGGTGTGAGGGGTGAAAAGCTGCTGCAAAAACAGGGTAGGCACTCATGGCTTTTCAAGTGAGAAAATCCAGCTAGTTTGACTGGTTTTGGGGGGAGCAAGCAGGAGGAAAGTCATCAAGCAGGTGGCTGGCAACTTTGGGGTGGTTAACAGGTCACATGGGAGGGACTAGAGCTGCCCAAGGGCAAGCCCACTTGTTTGTCACATGCTAGGTTGGAAGAAAAAGCTTCCAACCTTGGCATTAATGGTAAGTCCTTCAATTCTGGTTTTGCTTGGCCCAAATAGCCATGAATGCTGCTTAAAATAAGTATGGAAATGATATGCAACAAATTCTGGAATTAAATCAAAGAAACCAAAAATCTGCAGAAAAAATCGCAGACTTCGCAGTGCGAAGTGAGCTTCGCAGTGCGAAGTCATCATTTTTGAAATGTTGACTTTTCTGTTGACTTTTGTTGACTTTGACTTTTTTCTCCCTCTTTGATTTTTTTGATTTTTTGTTTAAAATGCTTAGGACAAAATTAGGGTACTACAGCTGCCCCTACTTAATTGTGTCTTCGCATAGAGTGTGTGAGTGCCGAGGGTGTAGTACCCTA